>JAAWXA010000030.1:10770221-11050841 GCA_038090715.1 Florisuga fusca | reverse complement strand
TTCCCTCTAGAGGAGCAGCTCTCCTCCCATCCCAGGCTTCTTCTCTTCTCTTCTCTTCCCTTCCCTTCCCTTCCCTTCCCTTCCCTCTTTTATTTCATGAGCTTCTTTGCATACTGGCTAAGTCTTATATAAGCATATGTTTGGTTGGAAGTTTTTTTGTAAGTATTTTCTTGGCAGAGAGCTCTTGGCATACGATACAGCACTCAGCCACAGCACTGTAGCTGTGATACAGATGTTCATTGCCTGTATAATCTTTCTCATATCAAGCAATTACCCTGAGCCATTTTCTTTATTTTAAGCACCTTGTTGTGGGAACAGAGCTGTAAATTGCTGAGTTCCCTTCTACTCCTTTTTACAGCAGACAAACAAAAAAAAATCAGTGAAGGGCATCAGTGAAAAATCAAACATGCAGGGTGCTTTAGATAAGAAAGGACAGGCACTATCAGAGGTTAAATAAAAAAAAAGTCCCTCTTTGAAAGAGATACGCTGGAGGAGTGCCAATAGCACATAGCTGTGTGGAAACTAAATAAAACCAGGTGAGTTTCCTGCCATTGTGGACTATCAAATGTGATTTCCATTTGTGATGGATGTGCTGTTTCTGCCAAGATCATCTGGAGGTTTTCATTTGAGGACTTATTATTTTGGTTGGCCTTAATATAAGAGCTTCAGCCCAGAGTGTTAAAAAAGGGAACATTGCAGCAATGGCATTCGCAGCAGATGAGGAAAAAATAACTTACTGGAGTAAGAGAGTCTTCCTGGGAGAAGCCTTTTCTCCTACCAGCAGCAGAGATCTTAGAAGTGCTTCTAATCCAAAACAAATGGTAAAACCTAAAGAGAGAAACGATGCATTAGGGTTGATCTTCAGTCCAGAGCCACCGGGTAACATCTTTCCAAATTAAGAATCTGGCTTTGTCCCAATATATCACTCAAAAACTAGGTGTGAACCTGAGATCTAGATCAGGCTGTTTTGCACTTCTGAATGATACAAAGAGGCTGGCAAGCTGCCTTGCCAAAAAAAAAAAAAACCAAACGAAAAAAAAACAGAGTGATGTGCATGGGTGGAGCAGAGCTGGAAGGGGCCTCCTGCAGCCACAGCATGTTGGGACATGGGAATCTTCCTTGGGGCTGCTTTGCCCCACACTCAGAGCTGGGCTGCTGGCCTCTGGGGTGGGGGTGGGTGGCATCACCTCAATATTTGGCTCCTGCCTGCCATGATGGTGTCTGTTTCATTCTCCTCCAGCTCAGGAGCCTGAGGAACCTCGTGCAGTTGGGCTCTGAGGCTGTGACTGTGAGGACATGTCCAGGTGGTGCCCACTGGTCCAGGTGGGATGCAGAAGCTAAATCAGCATCATGTGTACAGGAAATCTGGGAGCAGCCCTTTGCTGTGGCTGGAAGTGTCCCGAGTTCACTTGACCAAATGCTCGAGGGATTGCTTGGAGCAAGGCCCAAAGGAGGATCTGCTTACTTGTATAATAACAGCATGCAGTAAAAATGGTTAATGCTAATGATGCTCTGACAGGGGTGTTAAACTTGCAGCTTCAGGGCTTCAGCCTGCAGCTCTAAGAGGCCAGAGGGGTACATATAAAATGCTGGAAAATGAGTACAGATCTTCTACTGGATCAAGTGGGGGGAGCCCTGACACGTGGTGGTCTCCTGGAATAATGCATTTGGAATTTTTTAGGTTTTTGCGACTGGACTTCATCTGATTCCTGAGCAGCAATTTATTTATTTACAAAAATGCTACATAACTGAATGACAGCTTTCCTGTAAGAGATCTCTTAAGGCAGAGGCTTGGTAAAGCAGAGCAGCCTCCCAGCAAAATCCAAAACTCCTTATGAAGTTTGGAAAAGGTCATCTGCCTGATGCCTCTTGGTGCCTCTGCCTGAGGTATGAATCTCTTTTCTTTGCAAGTAAGTCATTGAGCTCTCCTTTGGGTGCCCATGGAGTAGGGATGAAGGAGGGTAACAGATATAACAACCCATTTTTTCCTTTCAGCTGCCCAGGTGTCCTTTTACCCCAGGGTGGCCACAGCAGGCAGGTACTGGGGATACTGGTGAAGAGGTTATGGGCTGGAGTGAAAAAAAAATAAGGGGGTGTGTGTCGTTTACAGGTAGGTAAAGGCATTTACTGTTTGAACCTGTGCATCACAGGGTTTGTGAGGCATCTGGGCTGCACCTGGCCATGTCCCCAGGTGGTGTCACCTGCCAGGAGTGGTGACCCTGGCCTTCAAAGCCAGAGCAGATCTGGTGGGACACTGGTGCCAGGGGGAGAGGGATCACTCAGTGGGTGCAGAGAGGGTGAACCAGCATGTTTTCTACCAAAGCTCCATACGTCTGGGGTCTGCACCCTCCCACCAGCCCCTTGCTGGGCCCAGGATTAAGAGGGATTATTTAGGGACTTGCTCCATCTTCAGAAGTTTTTCAATTGTTTCTGGAATAGCTGAGCCTGAGTTAGGACTTTGTAGGGATTTTGCAAGAACCTCTGCAATGGACAGAAGTTGTTCACTCCTCAGAAATTCTCCAGACCCTGTGGTCCAGGGAAGATTCATCTGTCAGCAGTTGTTGATGGTGTTGGTTAGCACCAGCTCTTCCTTCTGACAGATTGTGCTGCTCTCTTCCAGGACTTTCATTTACAGGAGACTTCAGGCAGCATGCTGCTTCCTAGATAGAAAAGCCAATAAAAGAGTCTGTTCCTTCTCTTCACCAGATTTAGGATGACATTTCTTCAGAAGCAGGACTCCACTGTTGCTCAATCTTGGAATAAATTTGTTGGTATTTTATTTTTCCCCAACTTCTCCACTAAGCCATCCTTGTTCTGTATTACTGGGATGTGTAAAGATTCACCAGGTATTTTCCTACAAAGAGGACAGGGAATGGGTGCGTTTGGAAATGTGGGTCTAATTCTATTTATTTTTCCATTTCTTCTGAAGGAAAAGAACTCTGAAATAGGCTCAAAGCAAGCTGGGTTTGCTTTGAAGCCAAAGGTAAATTGTCCACAGCTCTCCCTCAAAGGACATAAACTGTGTTCCTGGTTATGCTGCTGCAGCTGGGGCAAGTCCTCTCTGTCTCACAGAGCTCAGGGGCTGCTTTGTCACCACTGCACTTTGAAATGCAAGAACAAAATTAACTTCAGGAGAGAAATAAATGGACTTAGAGCAAGGATGAATTTGGTTTCTTGTGCCACAGGAATGCAAGAAATCACCCAGCAAAAGAACACTAGACAATGCAAACCTCACATAAATCTGGGGAGAAATTTTAATCCAAAGTAGTCGTTGACCTTCACTGATGCTCCCCTTCATCTCACCAGGACTTTATTCTTCTTAAATCCAGCCCCACCATGGGCAAATCTTCAGAGAAGTCAGTTCTTGCACAAACAGGAAAAGACTCCCCACTAATTTAGGTGGTGTTTCCAGTCCATGGCAGGAGGACACAGGGACAGGGAGGTGTTTTGCCTCCAGGACCAGGTTTGAGGCTGGTCTGGAAGAAATTAATTTCCTGGAAGGGCAGATCCAGCCTTTCCTGGGTTTCAAATTCAGAGCCAGCTCAGAAATTTCATCTGGTTATCCTGTGGGGAACAGATTTATGGTCCTGGGTGCTTTACACCACACAGCCAGGAGTGTCTGAGTGCTGGACCTTGTCACTGACCTCCCATGAATATGTTTCTCAAAGACTGGCCAGGAGGAAACTAAATCCCATTTTAGTTTAACAAAGTGAAATTAAACATGATGATCTCGAGAACCAATCTTCCTGCATCTTCTCCTTCTTCTGTAACTGTCACAACTCCTCCAGCACCATCTGAGATTATCCAAGCATCCCAGGCCTTATCCAAGCATCCCAGGCCTTGCAGCTTTCTGTGATGCTGTGTCACCCAGCCCAGATGGGAATTGGCAGAGGCCACACTGGAGGCAGAAAAAGGGGAACTTGTTCCACCTCTGCATGTTGAATGAGCAGGACAAGAGGGAATTTTAGTAAAATCATCAGCTTGTAGGGATGGTGGGAGAACAAAGGCTGGAACAAAGGAGCTGCTAGGAGCTGAGGTGGATGGCAATGGTGGCAGTGATTGGAGGAATCCTCTGCCAAAACAGCCAAGGTGTTCCTGTTGCATTTCGCCTAATGGGAGCAAAATGGAACCAAAGCCAAAAAGAGGGTCTGCTGGCTCCAAAGAGTCAAGCTAGAAAATTGGGCAAGCTGGTGTGGCAGTCAGTGGGGTGTCTGGAATGTTGGTTTTTACCTAAAGGCTAGGTCAATGAGACTGTGCAATCTCATTTCTGTGGAGGGACAGAAAGCAGAGCTCATGCAAAGGTAACGGGCTGGAGAAGCTGAAAGAGGGACAAGTAGTGCAGACTTGTTAGGCTGAAATGAATTTAAACACAGGATGGTGATGAGGGTCCAGAATGGGAGCCTGGGAATGTCTGGCTGAGGGAACCCTGAAGGGCCTGGGGTAAGGAAGCTGCACCAGAGCAGGGCAGAGGACAGGACAGGAGGGTATGGTGGGAAAGTGCCCTTTCCAGTGCTGCTGGCCTTGACCTCTTTGCAGTTTGGTGGGAATGGGCGATGAAGTTACAACAAAGAAGTTACTCTGTTGGCCCAGAAAAGCCTTTGGACATGCTTTTACCATGGAAGGCCAGTTTGATCCTAAGCCACAGCACATCTTCTAGGTGTAGGGCTTGCTGGCAACGTGTATATACATTATTCCTTTAATAAAAGCAAATGACTGCAGGGGATGTGGCCATTTAAGCTTCAGCTTGCACAGCCTGCAAAAACCTGCTTAGCTGATGTTCCAGACCAAGAGTTTTTCTCCATGTGGATCTGGAGCATGCACCCAGACCACTCCTGACAATGCTTCCAAGAACTCTGAGTCCCCAGAAAAACCACCCTCTGTCAAGAGAGGCCAACTCAGGACCCAGTGCATGTGGCCTGTGCTGTTCATATTTCCAGATTTGGAGTAATTTCCTCCATTTGTGTGTCCCTCTCTCTCCATCTGGGATTGGGCCCACTCAGCTCTGATTTCTCTGCTTCCTGAGCCTTTGAGTGCTGCCCTGGATGTGTTACTGAGATGAGTCTTTGGGGGGCTGCCAGCAGAAGCATCCCTTGGGTTCAGCTGTGGAAGAAGTCAGCTGCTGTTGCCAGATCTCTTGGGGAAGGGTAAATGGATGCTCTCCAGAGAGCTCTTGTGCATAGCCCCTTTTGGGAGGAGAATGGCCAGAAATCTCTTCCTCAGGGGCTGGGTATATCCCAGGGTGACCTACCTGGGGGTCCAGTGGAACCTCCCCTGGAATACTTCTTCCTAGTGCTTCTGGACCCACGAGATGGACGTGGGTCTGGGTGCAGAGCTTGGTGGGAGTGAGATGGGGGCAAGGTGCTGAATCCCCCAACAAGGGGTGAGCATTGGCCTGGCCTGGGAAAGGGTGCTGCCCCCAACCCTTGCATGGCTTCCCTGAGCCCCTGTGTGGCTGGTAATGTGCTGGCTGCCAGATACAGGCTAGGAGGGACTTGGGCTGGGATTTATCTGCTTCCTTTCAAGTTCTTTCCTCTGCTCACACCCTTGTACTTCCACCCCCAGTGCACAAACAGCCTAATGTGTTGTGGCTACATCATGAAAAAGCCTAAACTAAAAGATAAAAAGAAGAAATCTTGATCAGATCCTGTGTATCACATAATGTCCTTAGAACAAAGAGAAAATAGTTTGGGTTTTTGGTGCACAAAGGTCTGGGAGTACTCAAACTGGGAGCTGGGAGGGCAGTGAATACATGTGTCCTGCAGACCCAAAAATACTCTGGCTTGTGCCTGGAGGAAGAGCTATCTTTTATAACTGATCAGCTGCCAGAAATCCTCTTCAGCTTCACTGGCCTCTCTCTCTGTTGTCTTGTGCACTAGAGATTTTGGAGCTATTGCATCAGGGTCTCCACTAGATAGAAATGATTAGACCTCTGAGAACTGGGATATCTGATGAGCCAACATGTTCTTTATTGAGAATAAAATGTTTGCACACAAGGGGAATAAAAAACAATATGGAAGAAGGTGAAACCACTGACTTCAGGGCAGTTTGGCATTCAAAATCTCTAGGCTGCTCTGCAGTAATTAACAGAGTGGCACAGCCACATGAGTGAGAGGCATTGCTGTGTCAGAAGTGAGAAACAAGGTGGCTGGGGGAAGGTGAAACACACTCATTTCTGGAAACTGTTCTGGGGTGGGTGCGGGACTCATCGCTGCCAGCAGCCAGGGTGCCCTCCTCCTGGGGCCAAGTGCTAGTTTGGTTGGGCCAAAACAAATGGCAGTTTCCCCTCTCTTTGCAAGTTTTAAAACATAGGTTGTCATGTGAAGGAAATGGTGCACGACGATGATGAATGGTTGTGAAATACCATTTGCCAGAAGTATTTCTGGATTCTGCAATTTCATTGCAAATTAGAGAACTCCAAATGCAGCCTTACGGGGAGGAGAAACCCAACCTGCCCCGGCTCTGCTGGCACTTGTAACCCTCTTTTCCCTTCTCCTTCACCCAACTCACTCCACCCAGGCATTTTTAGCTCTGGAGCTTTTACAGAAAGCACCATTCAGCCTCCTCCTGGGCTGGAAGAAATTGGGTGAGCTGGAGGCAGAGGAGCTCTGACAGCTCCCATCTGCTGCTGGGCTCCCTCACACCCTGCTGAGCTATTCCAAGATGAGGAAAACGGAGTGGTTGGAAATTGCAATTGAGTCCAGCAGCCTTGGCTGTCGTGCTGGATGGCTCTGAAGTAGGCATAGCAACAGGAAAGGAATGTTCCCTGTAAAAAAGATAACCCTGCTCTGCTGAGGACGTGGAACAGTAAAGTTTGTTAAAGCAATCAGTATGTGTCATAATGTTTATTTAACTGAGAGCAGGGACGATGGAAAAGCATTGCAGCTGTGGAGAAGCCCAAGAGTGCTAAGGAGAGGGATGGGGAGCCTAGATTTAGTAGCTGTCTTCCCTTGAATAAGAAAACAAGCTGTGCTATCAAGCAATCGATGGGGCAGATAGCAGGAGAGAACACAAGGTAGCTGCTGGCTCTTCTGAAGGGGTGAGCTTTGAGTTTTATTATCTGAAGTTCACTTTCAGGTTAACAGCTTTGAGGATGTGGTTGCAACTCTAAAGGGAACAAAATTTAATTCTTTTCTAAACATAAGCTATTTCTGTTTGAAGGCAGATAACCTTTTTGGCTGTGTGATTTGACAGTGGTAGATAGAAAGATTGGAGCAGTAGAGTGATGCTTGAATTCCTCCAGCAAATAAAAGGGGAGAACTTGACACTGTCCAGTCAATGTGGGGCCAAAATCTGCTTTAGCCCATTCCCTGGGGAGCCGTAGGGAAGAGTAGCTCCAGCATGACTCCTTCTGTAGGAAGCCAAAGCAAGGCAGAAATAGAATGGTTGATAATTTGTACAGCAGTAAATGAAATCAAACCCTTGGCCCACTGCTCTGGCAGTGGGATCTGTTAGGTTGCAGAGCAGTGCCAAGGGATGTGGGAAACTTGCAGGGCATGCTGCAAGAAATAGAACTTTTCCACAAAAAAGAAAGAGAAAGAAAGAAAAAAAAGCAGATAGAAATTTTGCTTTTTTTTTTTTTTTTTTTTTTTTTTTTGCTTTTTCAGATTTGGAAATGATGCAACTATGGAGTTTTTATTTTTCTTACAAATCAATCAAATTTGATCTGGGGAATGCAAGCCTTCCCTCAGAAAGTTGTATTTTAGTTGAAGGCAATGTGTCCTGTCAATAAGGGGAAAATATTTTTTCACTTGTTCTTTGGCTATCTAACACTTTGTCAGCCACAGTACTTGCAGTATGTTGAGTAGGAAAGGATGCTGTGTTGGCTGCCCAGGAGGAAGCCATCCTCTCCATTCCAGGTCTCCATGTCACTGTGTGAATGAAACCTTGCAGAGCCTTCCCTGTCTCACATGCAGGATGGTGACTGCCTCCAAACCTGTTTTCTTAAAATATATTGCCCCTGGGAGACTCAGCTCTGCCTTTGGATTTCTTTTCTCCAGGGACCTGCTGAAGCAGCTCTATCCTGTATATTGCTTTTCTCCTGCTCCCCTCTTAGCTGGCTCAACAGCTATCTTGGTAACAAACTCCAGGCTTCCTGGTCACCCTGCAGAAAAAAACCCCATAAAGCCCATTTCAGAGACCAAATTGCCCATAATTTACATGCCTCTCCTCACTTTGAAACGCAAGCCGGCTGATGATAACATCTCGAGTGACAGAAGTGGTATCTGTTGCTAATTACAAGCTGACATTATGGTCAAGCAGAGCCATGGGGCCCATAAAAAGCTTATTCAAAGTTGCTTTGCTCCCTCTTCAAACAGAGGCTGGACACAATGCCAGGCATTTTCCACCTTCAGAAGGAGCACTGCCTCCAAACTGCCCTGGCGGCTCCTTCTTCAGGAGAAAAATTCCTCAAAGAAGCTGCAGAGGTTACAAGGCCTGGGCTGCACAAGGACCACACTGACCCTTCAGTGAGGAAATGTCTTCCTCTTTCAGGGAAGAAAACAATTGCCATTTTGATTTCTAAAACATCTTCTCCCCCACAAGCTCTTTTTAGCCATCCCAAAGGCTTGCTGTTCCTGCAGAGCACCTGGAAGGGTCACCCAGGGCAGGTGGGGCATGGACGGGTGCTGTGGGGAGCAGAGCGTGGGTGCCTCAGTCTCCCTATTCCAGCCACCAACCTGCCTTCTCCTCTAGAGCTGGGGACAGGACTCAGAAGGGCTGATGTCTCTGGTTTGTTTCTTTGCTGTAGCCACCAAACTCACTGCTCCTGGCATGATGCTCCAGAAAATGTGTTTTTTTCCACCCTGCTGTGTTTTTCAAGCACTACTGTCCCCTTCCCAGTTCTTGCTGATGCTTGTCCCTTGGCTGCTCACAGGACTTCTGTTTTTCTGTTTCTGAGGCTGTCAGCTTTTGCAAGCACTGACTTTGAAGAAAGTGTTCTTGATGAGAGGGCATTGCTTCACTTTTGGCTGCTCACTGAGAGCTCTCCCATCCTGCATCTCTAGCAACATCCCTCCTGTGACCCTGTGGCCACATGGGCCAGCAGCTGCCCTACCTCTGCTGGGTGCAAAGAGCAGCACCAGTTCCTTGACAGCATGTTTCAAATATTAAGCTGATGCAACTCCATGCAGGGATGTTGCTGCTGGTTTAAACCAGCCTCATCTGACACTGGATATGACCCAGGGTATGTGAGTGCAGCTGAGTTACAGGTGGTGAGTGAAGAGACATCCTGATGGATGCTCCTTCTGGGGCTGTTACATCAGCCCATGAGTCCCCAGCTGTGCTGTTGGGCTCCAAGCTTCACTGCATTCATACAGGTTTTCTCTAAGCATTGGCAACTCATCAATAAAAGCCCTGGTATTGGCACACCAGGACTTTATTTGACCTGAAGTCACTGTTTGGCTGGAGTTACAGTTGTTGGGTCACGAAGTGGGCACTGGCTGGCCCCGAGGCTGTGGACAGGGCAGCTGCACTCTTTTAAGCAAGGAGCATCCGTGGCCCCAGAAAAGATCCTCAGTTGTTAGTGATCACTGTGCCCTGGAGATGGGGAGATCTGTCCTTGTGGAAGAAGCATTGCAGGGGATCAGGAGCTTTAGAGTAAGGCAGCTGCCACCCCAGTGCATAACCAGAGAGATGAAAACAGGGGGTTGGGGTTGGTCTCTTCTCCCAAGTAACAAGTGATAGGACCAGAGGAAGTAGCCTCAAGTTGTACCAGGGGAGGTTTGATCAGATATTAGGAAAAAGTTCTTCACCAAAAGGATTGTCAGGCCCTGGCACAGGCTGCCCTGTGCAGTGGTGGAGTCACCATCCCTGGGGGGATTTAAGACCCTTAGATGTGGCTCTTAGGGATATGGTTTAGTGGTGGACTTGACAGTGTTAGGCTTATGGTTGGCCTTGATGATCTTAAAGGTCTTTTCCAACCTAAATGATTCTATGATTCTTATGCCCTGTGGGACCTCTAGCAAATCACATTAAAATCGGTGATTAAACTCCCATTAAATACCCCCACTGTGCTTTCTGGGCTTCACCACAGCCCAAACTGAATTCCTTCTTTCATCCCAAGGACAAATGCACAATTGTCTCACCAGGCTTGGTGGCACTTGTGTCTCTGCTATAATCTTCAATTTTTTTTTTCCTGAAGCTTTTGGCCTTGGCCAGACAGTGCTGTTCAGGCAGAAAAATTCATCCAGACCACATTTGCACAGTGACATTATGTGGTGCTCCACGGCGTTCCCTTTGGGACCTGTCTTTGTTGGAAAAAGTGTCTTCACCCCCAGTCTATGGAAAGAGGGACCAGAGATAAAGCTTTGGAGACACAACAATGAGCAAATGGATCCTGCACTGTGAACCTGGTTCCTATAAGAATTAAGGGGACTGTTTCCAACCAAAATGTGCAGATGCCCCAACTACACAGTGGGGAGCAGGGTCAGCACAAACAGGTCTCTACACCCTGCCTGGTGGGGGGCAAGTAAAAATTGTTGTAGAAAAGTTGCTGTCCCGAATTTGAAAGCATTCTTTCAGTTTCTTAGATTCTTGGAAAACATACTACTTGGAACAAACAGATCACAACATCACCTCCAGCTCCCAAGCCTGCCCAGTGCTATCTCCATAGAGATGTCCCCCAACACTACTATGTTGCATCTCTGAAATTTATGTTGAGCTCTGGAATTTTGAAAAGCTTCTACTGACTCAGGTGCCCTGTAAGAAGCACCCAGATCTGGGGCCCCTCCTCAGGCTGTGCCTCTGACTGCATCAGGGGTTTGGATGCAGGAGCTGTACAGCCTGGCAGAGGCTTTGCTGTTGGATGTAAGGGGGAGAAAGTGATCTTGTTTTGTGGTGATGGAGGAAGAGGAGGCTCATCAACAGGAACATCCAGAGGTGCCAGTCCTCCTGGCTGCCCATCATCACGGCATGGTGGGAGGGAAGGGCATGGTGGGGTGGGCTCCCTGACAGAGCCAAACTCTCCTGAAGGCCTTTTGTCCTGGAAGGGGAGGTCACTTGACAAGCAGCAGGAAGATCCCTGGTGAGATTTGCTTGGTTTATGCAATTCCAAACAAATGGTTTACTGGCAGCTGTGCTGTGTGGGTAAACCTTGCCCTCCCAGGGAAGGACAGAGGGATCTTGCTGTGCTGGGTTCTGCTGGCACAGATCACACGTTAGCTCTTTATCTCATCAAACTCAAACATGAGAACTGATGACTCGGGTGAACTCCACCCTGGGAGCTTTTGCCAGGACAGAAATGGCAGTTGGGGTGTGGAGCCTGGGGTTTCTTTGGTGACATTTCCAGGCAGACCAAGAGCTCTCAGCCTCATGGAGGATGCTGAAGCCTTTACTTCCCTTAGGGACCCATCCCAGCCCCAGGCTGGGGTCCTGCTGCTCCTCACCCCCCTGCAGGGAGCTGTGGTGCCCAGCCTGGGCAGCAGCACTGCAGGGACAGGCACAAACTTCCTTCTGCTTTGAGGGAAAACGTCTCCAAGCTGCAGAGAGGCTGCTCAGAGCAGGTGTGTGCCTGTTTGTGCCTTAAACTGCTGCAGCTGTTGGGTTGGAGCAAAGGAGGCAGAGCTGAAAAGCTCCGGCTAAGCAGTCCCACCAAACTTTGCCAGGAGAGTTTGTTTAGTTTGCTGAGCTGGTATAAACTCTAGGTAGGACTGGTGAACTCTTTCTGGAGGAAAAAACTATTCAGCCTAAGCTTCTCCCAGTGTTCCTGCAGGTTGGTGTTGCTCTGAGGGCCCCCGGGATGGGGTGAGGAGGTGGTGCTGAGGGGGAGCGCGGCCGCCATCACCCCCACACCGGGGCAGCTGGGGCCTGGGACAAGGGGGGACCCCCCCTCCTCTCCTTCAGCTCTGTTAAAGGCACAAAGCCCCCCATCTCATCCCTGCTTCTCCATGGCAGAGCGGTGAAGTACCTGGGAGCTGTGTGGCTGGGGCCTTGCAGGGCCATGAGGGGTTTGGAGGGTGTGGGGTGGGAGCCCGTCTCAGAGCGGTGCTGTGGCAGCCATTTACCAGGAATCCTCAGGTGGCATGGCCAGAGAGCAGCTCCTGGAGGAGCCCTGGAGCTTGCTCAGGAGATATTGGGTTTGGAAGTGCTGTTGAATCTGAGCTGCCTGTGCAGGGAGGGTCAGGGTGGTGCTGGGGGTGAAACTGCCACCTCAGAACAGCACCCACAGGCTTGGTTCCCCAGCAGCTGTGGGCTAGAAAGTCAAACTCAGTCAGATAAGGACAAGGGAGCTGAGATGAGGGCTTTGTTTGGGGTTTTATGTCCTCTTTATTTGCTGCTTCAACTTGTGACTTGCCAAGGGGTGACAAACATAGAAGAGGGTTGGTGGGGAGCAGCTCTTGCAGTCCCCCCCATACAGCTCTGGGTGATGGGAAGAGGCAGGAGCAGCCAAGAAAGGTTCATGGACCTCCCCGGGTCAGGGCTGGAGGGCAGCGTGTCTGTGAGGACAGCTCGGGGAGGCAGAGCAGCCTCCCTTGGATGCCTTTGTACTTCTCCAGACCCTGGGGAGGTACAAAGCCTCCAGAGAAGCCTCTCAAGCTGTACCTGTGAGAGAGAGCAGACAGGTGTGTGCTCCCTTCTACCCAGGGATGGATTGTGCAGCTCTCTCTGGAGGGAAATTTTCCCTTTTTTCTGCTGCTAAAGCATTTTCAGCAAGTACCAAACTTGTGTTCCTCCTGGGAAAGTGGGGCTGACTTGAGGCACCTGCAGGTTCCAGGTTAGGGCTTGGGGTGTTTGCTGCCCTGGGCTCTGGGAGCTCCCTCCTCATCCCTGCCAAGCACTAAACTGTGCCTGGAAAAACTGGGGGATATATATCAGGATGACCTGGACAAGTGATCAGTGCCCAGTCCCTAAGTGGAAGTGGTCTGTGTGGGAGTGGGGGGTGCTCAGGGATAATGGTGGGGGGCAGTGTCTGCACCCTGGGGCTGCAGGGATGGTCACCTCCTGGGGAGCCTCTCCTGTTCCAGGTCCCTCAGGCTCACTTGGCTCTGCAGTTGGCTTCGTGGGGATGCTCTGGTGCATGTCTCTGCATGTTGTTCCCTTCCTACGACCACAAAAGCAGTTCCCAGGCAGCTCTTACCCCTGTGGCAGCAAATACTAGTACATACATGCACATGCTTTGCCCTGGAGGAGCAGCAGAGGCTGCAGAACCCTGTGATGGTGACTTCTCTGCTTGGAAAAGGCTGATCTAGGGTTGAGTTAATTCTGCAGCAGTGCAGAGATGCAAGGCTAGAGGTATCAAGTGGCCAAACCTTGACTCCTTGACTGAGGGCTTGCAGGAGGAGCTGTTTATCTGCCCCTGTGGGCTTGCTCTCTACAGCAGATGCTTGCTGCAGCCAGCTCAGGCAACTGGAAGAATCTGAGAAAAAACTCTTCTCATCTCTGGTTTTGAGTTGATGGTTGAGCCTGAGAGGGCTGGGCCTTGGTTAGCCTGTTGGTCAAATGAAGGAGATGCCAAGAAGCCAAAAGGCTTTGTCAGCCCCTTCCTTGGAGCCTGCAAAGCCTCTGCCTTGGGGTGCTTTGGGAGCAGTGCATTTCCCAGGCTGTGAAGTGGGGCTGCTGTGGTGCAGGATGGGTGCCTTCCAGCTCAGGTGACTTGGATTGCTCTGCTTTTTGTCCTGAAATGTATCTTTAGCTGTGGTTTATCTTTTCCCTGCTCTAACCCAATCCAGCTTGTTGGGCTGGGGATTTTGCTCTGTGAACATCTTTGCTGGGTGTTTGAGAAAGCTGAAATGTCATATTGACCTTTCGAGGTTTTTCTTTTCTTGAGGAAGAAGGCTCCTATACAATTCATGTCATGAATCAATCCAAAGGGATGCATTTTTCTGCACCAGCTAAATAAAAGATCATTAAACCTAACAAATGTTTCCCAGCTTGCCTGCACTTTCACACAGTGTTCAGCTATAAATATGATCTGTGCTTATAACAACATAAACAGCATGCTACTCGAAAGCAGGAGAGACTATACACCTCTCTTTATGTTTAAGCTGCCTGAGAAAGATATACATCCATTCCTAATATATTTACTTAAGCAGGAAACAGACTAATGGTTTAAGATAATGTTTCAGCCTATTGTGAGTTATATGCTCCACAAAGATTGTTTTCTTTATGTAGTAATTTTTCAAACACAGAGAAAAAGCTGAAAAATCTTGTCAATTCCTTAATTGTAGAAAAGATTTGCAGGAATTTCCCCTGCGTTTCCCTCTTAAAGTGATATTTGAGACCGCTGATAAGGGGAAAAGGAGATGAAGTAGTCCTGATTCTTTCCAGATATTATGGAGACTAATTCCTCTTGCTCTCACCACCATGTCCAGCTGACTGTCTTGCTCCTGGTTTCCCCTGCTTATGAGGAGATCTTAGGGGTGATATGAGTTTGAAGGAGAAGGAGAGGATCAGTTTAAAGAAGGAAGATGCTTAATTTGTAAGCAAAGCTTATTCTGGGTTGGATCACAGCTTCTGCTGGGCTTCTTTTCCCCCTGTCTTAAAATACCTTTTGGCTGACATCACCAGTGAAATGGGACATCAGAGTCAATGTTAAATAACACAGTACTTGAGTGCTGGCAGCTGATGAAGCCACAGCTCTGGCAGGGTGAGCAGTGGTCTGCGTGGCACAGCCTCAGGAAAGCAGCAGAAACCTCTCTGCAGGCTGTGGGGAATGGGTGAAGCTTCTCCATCTCTGGAAACCACCCCAGGCTGGGCAAATGAGCTGTTCTACTCAACTCTGGCTGCAAGGGTGACTTGGGAGTTGTCCCCTAGATGCTTGTCCCTGGCCAGAGGATGAACCTCCATTGCCACCTCCTTCCCATGGCCATGCAACCCCCTTTCCATCCATCCTGGGATACTTCTGTCTTGTTTGCTTCCCAGGGAGGAAAGCCCCCAGGGTTCTGAGGAGCCTGGGGCACCATCCCTCACCCTGCCCCAGCACGGGTAAAGATGAGGACTTCACGCCAGAAATTGCCCAATGCAAAGCAGGCAGCAGGCAGCTCATTGGAGCCAAATCCTGCCCTTGGCCATGCTCGAGCACCTGGGGTGGATTTTATTTTGGTCTCCAGGTTGGTCAGGACAACTCTTCATTTGTGCACTGCCCTGGTGGGTGGGGGAACCCCCCAGGCTCCCTGGGGGAAGAAAGGGGAACTGTTTGACTTGCAGGGTGCTCCCATGGGCTACAAATAGTTAGTTTGGTGGGTGTGTGTTCCTCCCTCTCCTCACCCCTGTGGTGCGTGTCTCACCCGGTGCCATGGCAACCCCGGAGGGACCCCCTGTCTGTGCCCATAGCAACGGCTCCTCGGGTGCCATTCCTCCCCGTCCCTGTGGTGCTGAGTGCAGGGCTGTTGTCAGTGGCTGGAGACCATAATGAAGGTAAAGAGGAGAAGCCTGGGACTCCTGGTGTCAGGAGTAAATTAAAGCTGGGTGAAGAATGAGGATCTGATGGCGGCTTCCCCAGCCTGGGATCCTGTCCTTAGTCAATGGGGGCACTCAAAGCCTGAAGAGCAGCTTTGTGGGGCATCCTAAATCTGATAGACAGCTCTCTGATAGGCAGATAAAAGGCAACGATGTATAAGGAAATAATTGTGAGGGTGCAGGAGTCTAATTAAAATGGGGGTTGTTGGTCAAAAGTGAGAAGAAAAACAGTCTGAGAAAAGGCAACTGGGAGCAAAGAGACAGGATGGACTCTGACCCCTCCAGCTGGGAGGGAAAAGGGAGGTGATGGCCAGTTCTAATCTTCTGCCAGGGCCTGCACAGGAGGGACTGGAGGCTGATGGGCCAGACTGAATGCAACCCACAGCTTGCTCCTTTGGAGGGAGTTCCTCCTTGGGGTCCTCCTTCAGCAGCACGTGAAGTACCTGCTCAGACCTACATCTGCTAAGCAGGGAAATGTGGTGCTTTGGGCAAGTTCTCCAGTGCCCAGCACAGTCCATAGGGTGCAGATGGAGGGATTGCAGCCCATAGGGTTAGAGGAGGTGCTCCCAAGGGCTGCCCAGCTCCCTGGAATCCTCTGAGGGTGCTGCTCCTGCAGCTTCCTTAGGACGTGTTGACCCCTCCATGTCGGGACATCCTAACTGCCCTTGCAGGGGCTGACCCCAGCCTCAGGCACTTCATGAAATCCCCCAGGCCTCTCCTCCTAGCCAAATACCATCCAAATTTAGAAAACTGCTTTATCTGGGTTCCCTGGTGCACTGCTGCTCTGGGTGTCAAGTCACACGGCGTCACTTTTCCACCCCTTGATGTGGTGTAAACAGAGCAGGGGGTGCAGTGACCCCGGCTTGGCTGCAGAGTCACAGCACACAGCTCCCATGGGCTGTCCCCCCATGAGAGGGACCCTGCTGGGGGGGATGGGGAGAGCTGCAAGCTGCTGTGTCCTGCTCCCCATTCCCTTCAGCCCTGACCCTGCCATGGGCTGGGTGCTGCGGCCAGAGCCGAGGAACTGACACCGGGAGCAGGAACTGCAGAGCCCCTCATTAGGGCTGTTTGGTTTTTGCAGTGAACTGTGTGTCACACTGAAAGCTGATACCGCAGAGAGAAAACAGTTTCCTTTCTTCCCCCACCCCCCGTGGAAATGAAGGGGCAGCCTCTATTTACTCGTGAGGAGATACGGGTGACTTGGTGAAATAATAAAGGAGCTTTTAAAGAAGCAAAAGTTCTCGAGTAGGAGGTGGAAGTTGAGGTTTTATTCCTTCTATCACGTTGTGCTCTCACCAAGCACGAGTGTAAGGCCATCAGTAAGGGATGTGTGCCCCAAAGGAGCTGTGGCTGAACGAGGTGTCAGAGGCAGTGGTGAGCTGGTGCATGGACAGGTCACCCCAAGCACTCAGTGACTGACTGACAGCCTTGTGGTCCCACTGGAATTACCACTGAATGGACCTGGAGATGTGTTTTGGAGAAGTACTCAAAGTTCCTGATGCTTACAGGAAATGCAGAGCTGACAAAGCAGAAATTTGGCATGAAATGGGCCATCTCTGAAGCTTTCTGGTGGCTCAGGCTGCTCCTCTGACCAAAGCCAGGAAAGGGCAGGGGTTGTGACACTGGGAAAGGCTGACAGCTCTGCTTGAATTGTCGTCTTCACTTGTACATGCACCTGGTCAGAGGTTTATGTGGAGCCCTCTGATACCCAAACCAACTTGTGTTCAACCAGGGGACCAGGGCAAACTGCAAACAAGATAAACACAGGAGTGACTTAGAGCAAGCTGAGATGCCTTTGGCTGAACTGCCCTTTTCTGCAGGGCTAGGTGTGTCCAGCCCCTGGCACAGGCAGTGTGTGTGTGTGGTTCTGCTTTTTTGTGCTAACTTCACTCCAGTGCCCCTCTTGTGCCTGGATCCCCTGGGTTAAGAGCACTGTGTCTGCAGTCAGTGACAAAGCTCAAAGGGAGTGCTGAGCATTTTGCCCTCTCTCCGTGCTTTGATGTAGTGTAATTCCCTCTAGCAGGCTGTCTGGGTTGAGTTTCCCCCTCCATGCCCAGCCTCCCTCTGCCTCTGCTCAGAGGTGCTGCCAGTGCTACCTCAGACAGGAGCTGGAGTCAGTGCCCTGATAAATCAGTTTGTGTTTGTTCAGTGCAAAGCACCACACCATCCCAGGCTGTGTTGTTGTTCTTGGCTTGGGAGTTTCTTGCTGTTCCTGGATTCCCCCAGCAGTCTGATGCCCCAGTGTGTGCCTGCCAGGCAGAGACCTTGGCCCTGGCAAAGGGGGTGTTTGGTGTCTCTGCTGCTTCTTGCAGCTCTTTGCTTGGAGTACCCAAGGCAGATGTGTGCAGTGAGGTGGCTGAGCTACAGTGGCAAGGAATTTGGGGGGATAACACTTTGTCCAGGATCTTTGCTCTGCAATGGGCATCCTGCATGGGGGTGCTGCTCTTCAGGGCCTGGGGTGTGAGGTAAGATGAGGATCATAGCCCTGATCCATGGTGTAAGAATCACACAACAGCAAAGGGATCATTTTTCAGCAGTCCTAAAAGCAGTGTAACGCTGTCTCTTTCATTTTCCATTGATTTTTAATTATATTTTCCCCCAAAGCTTTTAATTTTCTATGTGGGTATAAGTGCACAGAGAGCACATTTAAAAACAGACTTTCCAGCTCTCAAAGCAAGCCATAAATCCACACCTTGATGTGGAATCAATAATTTAGTCATGTCAGCTGGAATTTAAATATGTTTTGAAACCTAGTAAAGGAACAAATTACAGGAAAAATGTGCTGGCCTCAGCAGGCAGCACCTGCCAGCCCATGGGCTGTGCAGAACAGCATCAGGCACAGCAAAGCTCTGCATATGGAGCAGCTCAAGTTAGGAAAACTTCTTGGTTTCTCATATCCAGCATCTGGATATAATGCCCTCTGTATGATTTTCCTACTGGCCTTTTACAGATGCAGGAATGAGAGCCCAAAGGAGAGAAACATCAGGAGGGGGGGGAAAAAAAGGTACTTGGCTTAAGTTAGGTAAGGGAAAACTTGGTAATAAAAAAGTACTGTGCTGTTGCAGGGGCTGATTCAGCCTAGTATCCAGCCTGGAGAAAGATTAAGGGTCAATTCTGGCATCTGGTTGCTAAAACACTGGAATTTCCATGGAAAGAACTGACTGTCCCATTCACAGTTGATTTTACTCAACCTGAGTTCACCTGAAACTAATGAATTTCCCATAGCAGCTGCCCAGAAGAGGCTTTCTGAAGGCTGCTCAGGATGATTTGCTGTGAAGGAAACTGGGTTTTGCCCAAATTAAAGCAAATATTGTGACTTATTGATGGGGCAAACCTGCAAAAATGACAAGTATCAGCAATTACAGGCAGATTCATTAATCCACATCTACTCAAACAAACACACACAATTATAGGGGTTTCAGGAGCCCTCAGATATTAAGCTTATGTTGGATGCAGAGATGTTATCTCTGGAAAATAACCTTAGCTGCCACTGTGCAGCAGAACAATCATGGGGTGCAGGTCAGGCATGAGTTTTAAGTTTTAATTTCTTTCTTTCCTTTCTTGGAGTTCTTTGGTTCTTGACATGTGCATGTCCTGTGCTGACTACAGCAAAGCCCTGGAGTGAGCCTGCACTGCTGACACCTCTATCCTGGGTGATCTGCATGCCCTAATCAAACCTAGGCCCTTCCTACAGTTTCCACAGGTTAGTTCTGTGGAAAGATGCATTTAACCATTTGATTCCATTGGGGTTCCCAGTTAAGGCCGTGATGAGTTTAGATACGCAGAGAGAATTCTGTGCTGTAGTGTTGTCCCTGATTAAACCAAATAAAACTACATCAGAGCTATATCTGATTTTGTATGAGAAGAGATTTTTTTTTTTTAGTGCTAAATGATACGGGGATGGGGGTGAAATTTGTACAGGGATGGGGGTGACACTTATCCAGGACTTTATATAAATCACCAATTTACATTCTTGGGTTTCTGCAGTCACAGCTTGTGAGCAACCTCTGCTCCCACAGCCATGCTGGTGGTGCTGCATATCCAAGGGCATAAGCAAAAGCCATATTCCTGCTGAATTCCAGCCAGGGATGCAGTGCAGGCAGTGTCTGCCAACCAGGAGGATGAGATCACTGCAGAAATTCTTGATGTGCTGTCTTCTGCATGGGGTGCCTGAGCAACCAGAGCAAAACCCCAACAATAACCAACCAGTGGGGGAAGCTCTAAATAGCACTGGGTCTTTTTTTTTCTTTTTTCTTTTTTTCCCTTTTTTCTCCTGCCCTCCTCCCCAGCAGAATATGGAGAGAATAAACTGTTAAATTAGGTTCTGTCTCGATGGGGGCTGTGTAAGCCTCACAGACAGCTCTGTTGCTCATTAGGAGTGCAGATACAGGGGGCTGGCAAATCTCTGGCCCCAGCCCCTGGGTAATCCCTGGGGTATCCCTGCTGCAGGCAATGTGATGGGGAGGCTCTGCCATCCATGCTGTGGCTTCTTAGCCATAAATAAAAGTCATTCTGTGAGTACTGAAACTACTCGAGCTCAGTTTACTGTTGATTGGTGTCTGGTGGCTCATTCAAGTTTTATTAATTGTATTTAAAGTGCAGCCTGAGTGCTGTCCTTCTTAGATGCTAGAAAATCTGAACTAGTAGGAAAGGTTGCCTGAGTTCTCAGGGTCTGACTATGCTGATCAAAATGTTTTCCCTCCCCACAGTTAGGGAACCCCTAACTTCTTGCCCTTCCATGAAGAGATTTTCTGGTGTGCAAAGGACTGATCTCTACGCTACTGCCTTTCTTTCACTGGGAGCATAAATCCAGCTCTTCTTCTACCCACTTTCTGTCTTTTGCCAAACCTGAAGTAAGTTAATCTCTCTGATCTCCAGTCCCTGTCAGAAGTGGATAACAGGCTCACATGCTAGATATGATGGAATGTGCACACAGCAGGACTCCATAAACCTTGTTTCATTTGGAAAGTAGAAGACTTGAGTATTTAACGTGAATCCTGATTATTAATGAGCCAAATGTTATTAATGAGCCAAAAGCTTTCATTCTGCTCATGGCTATTCTGTGGGCAAAGGCTGTCTGGATTTGATAATTTTATTATTTGCTGCTGTTTTCATTTCTAACACAGGGAGCTTTGTAGCTTTTTATTTTCCATGGATATCTGAACCAAAAGTGACTTTCAATTATCCAGGCTGTGACCCCCTGTACAGCACAGGCCAGAGAATTTCAACCCTTACTGAACCCAATAACTTGCATTTGACAGAAGTATGTCTTCCAAAAACCCATCCAGTCTTGATTTAAAGGTAAGGGGTGGTAGCTGCCTTAGGAAAATAAGGCTTCTGCAGCTGCTCTGGTGTTTAATGTTATTCTCAGGGGAGGGAGGGGTGAGTGGCCCCAACAACCCTCATTTGTTTTAGTGTCTTGGCAGCTCTGGTTTATGACCTTGTGCTGTTGGTATTATCCAAAGCATTTAGCAGCATTTTCCTGAGAAGTCCCTGCTCTGGGAGTTTGTTGCTCTGGGCACTTGCATGGTTTGGGAGATGCCAAGAGGATAAAAGTCGGATGGGTCCAGTGCAGGTTTGACTTCTTTTGGTCACACGTGGGCATCGCAAGAGCTGCCTAAGCCCCTTCATGCTGGGACACTTGCACCTCCAGCAGGTCCCTGGTTTCCCCTGTTCTCCAGGGAACATCAGGGTGCTGCCTTGCTCCCTGTCCTTGCAGAACTCATGTCTATGGGGATCTGGGCTGAGGCCATGACTTCTTTTAGGGAGGTTCCCCAAACAGCTGCCAGATGACAATCGTGTTCAGTTCCTCCAGCAGGGCTGGTTTTGAACCCCTGACAGCAGGCTAATAGCTACATATTCCTGTTCTTTAAACCAGCCAAATCCTGAGCTGAGCTTGCTTCCTTCCTTGTCCAAATGTTTGAGTAAGTGAAGCCAAGTTTTGTGCTTTTTTCTGTTTTGTTTTTTTTAAATTTTTTTTTAAAATGAAATAATATTGCTTCAATTCATGGAGATGTTAAATAAACATGTAAAATAAACGGGCTGTGAAGCAGGACTGAATGCAAAGCTGAATTCCCATGGTCCTTGGCTTTGAGGATCTGGTGTCATGACCCCATCCATGGCAGGGTGAGATGCCTTTGGTTCTCCGTGTCTTTTCAGATAGGCTGCTGTCATTTTTCCACTTCATGATTTTACAGGGAAAGGGATTCAGGACAAGCAAACCAGAAAAGACTTCCAGGCACTGACTAGCTCCTCCTGCAACCAAAAGGTCCTGTGTCATTCATGGTTTTGGACCTCCAGTCCTCAACATCCTCGTGGTAGAAATGCCTTTCTTAATGTCCATCCCCAGTCTCCCTTGCTTCAGCCTTTGCTCCTGCTGCTTGTCCCTTCTGGAATAAGTCCTTCATCTCTTGGCATGTCTCTCTTATGCTGGAACAGTTGTGTGTCCCCCTGGTCTCCCCTCAAAGCCAGTGAATCCAGGTAGAAGTCATATTTTGGAAGTACAGCTTTTAAATAGGTGGAGGTTTGGAAACCCTCCCCTTGCCTCGCCCCTGGACCTGCCATGGTGACACTGGGCAGGTTCTTCCTCCTGGGTTTGGCTCTTCCATTTTAGTCTGCTCAGCAGCAGAATCTCTCCTTTGGGATTCTCTCTCTGTGTGCTGGACTGTGCTTTCCAAGTGGGACACTTTGCATTGGAATATGTAATATTTAGTATCTTTTATTTTATATTTAATTTTTGGCACCACTCCCATCTCTCCCTGAACTCTTCAACCACCCCTGCAAAGATTAAAGAGCCTGAGCTGACAGGGAAACAAACTGCACATCCCCTTTGTGTGCTGACCTGTTGCTTGCTCCTCCTTCTGCACCTCTGCCTGCCCCCTGTTGGGGCTGCTTGTGGTGCTTTTCTTTCTCCTTGGAGTAAGTCTCCATGTGCATCCCAAAGCCTCGGGCTGTGAGGGTGCTTTGGAAAGAAATCATTCCCTCATTCAATTGCTGTAGTGTTTAATTAGTCCCTACTTGATGGAGATGTCTGCAAACATAAACAGAAGGGATTCCAGCAGTTCTCCCAGTGTCTGAATGTTTGAACCACACTGCATGCTTCATGCTCCATCCTTTGCCACCCTTCCAGCATCTGCCTGTCTCTTATTTCCAGTATTCCAGTATTGCTCAGTCCTGATGAATTTGTTAAATGCTTCAAGCCAGGAAAAGGAGCAGCAAAGCAGCAGAGGACTCTGTGATTTTTCTGAACACTAAGATTTTGAAGATGGAGCTAATGGGCATGATGTTCCCCCCCTCCCAAGAGTATAGCAATTCCCAGCTATCAGATACCTAGCCCTTCACATAATTATATTTATTATTGTACTTTAGTCCTGATTAATGAGTTGCATGAAACATGAATCTCTTTACCTTCACCTGTGCTGTACACACATCATGTTGTCTTGCAGCTGACTGTGCTCCAGGGGATGGACAAGTGCAGGCATGCTCATTTTCATGACCTCACACAGACCAATTACCCCATTTACAAGCAGCATTATGCTGTGCTGACTCAAAAGCCAGTTTTACAGCATTTTGACACCAGGAGTTAATGTTTCTTTTCTTTCCCTTTCAAGAAAAGAGCTGTCATTCATCCTTTCCCTTCTTGAAACCTGCTTGATAAATCTCTTCTGACTTTTCTGCTGTGCCTCTGTGAACTCCTCTGCAGGTTCAGGCTGGTATATAATGAGAGAATGTGGGTTACCTGTCTTTCCCATCAGTGTTTTTTTCTTTCTCTTTTAAAAAAAATGTTTTCATGCAATGATATCATACCCCTAATCCTTATGCTGGTCCAGGAGCACCCACTGCTGAGGTGCCTTTCAAAGTCCCAAGTAATTGTATTTGACTCTGTTTTCCTCAGGAACTTGAAAGTTCAGAGCATTATTCAGAGTTTGGATAAATTTAGCAGAAGCTCTTGGTCTGGAATTAGATCTGGAGACTTAACAACATTAGAAGCAACTTACATGAGTTTTCCACTGCTCCTTGGTGTTGCTGGAGCAGAGGATGAAGAGATCAGCTTGTTTTGTGGCATTATGGGTTCAGGTGCCTGCCAAAGCCATGAAAATGCAGACATGTGCAAAAATGCTAAAATAAAGCATGGCTAGAAAATGTTAGCTTGATGTTTTCAAACCTCAGTAAAGTTGATTTGCATCTGACTGGTTCAGCTCTGGGCTGGTTGCTTTATCTGCTGAATCCCAGACCAGAGGATCTGCAGATGCCAGAAACCAAACCCTGACCCTGATGGTTGCCAGGAGAGTTGGTGGGGCCTCTGGAGCTGAGCTGAGGCTCTGCTGCTCCTCCTGTGAGGGAGGGACAGGAGATGGCTTGAACTCTGTCAAATCGTAAGGTCCAATTCGATTTTTGGGTTTTTTGGGTGTTTCTGCCTCCACCTTCCATCAGAGTGACAGAAGTGGGTTTGGGTTTCTTCACAGAGGAGTGAAGTGGTTCTGTGTTGGCTTTCTGAGGTCAGTCTGTGACAGCAGGGATCCATCACCCCAGGCCACAGCTGCCATGGCCAGAGGGGATGGCTCTAGCAGTGGCATTCTGAAAGCCCCAGCTGGTTTTGCACCCATGAGGAATGTGTGCTGATGAGAGCTTGATCTAATTCTCATCCTTTGGCCAGGGTTTGTCATTCCAGTGTTTTTGCTCACTTGCTCCATTCCCCACGTGGTTGGTGTAGTGGCAGCAGAGGTTGCAAGAAGGAGGTGAATACAGAAGGGCTTTTTCTCTGGTGTTCCCTCTTTAAAAAAAAAAAATGAACTTTCTTCAAATGAACAAGAGCTCCCCCTTCCCCTGCTCTCTTTGGTCTCTTCAGCTCCAGGGAAAAGCTCTCAGCTGGGCCCTCCCTGCTGTGCCATGGCACAACTCCCCATCAGCAGCACATTGTTCTCATTGACTTTTATTATTCCATGGGCTAAATTCCTGCATGCTTTGATTTTTTTTTTTTTTTTTTTTTTTTTTTTTTGCATCTGCCTTACCCATGCAGAAAGGTCAGGCTGTGGAAGGAGATAAAATGCCAGCAAGAGACTGTGAGGTTTTGGAAGTCTTTGGTAGAGAAAGCACTCTAGATATGTCAAGTTGAGGTCTCAAAGAGAGACTAAGTACTAAATAGCTTTTTGTGACCTCCTGCTACAGGGCCAGTAGTCCTGGTGAGCAGCATGGTGCTGACACAGGTGCTGTCAGTGCTGAAGGCAAATAAGGCTTAAAAAGAGTCAAGTATAAAAGGTTTGTGGGAGGTGGGGGAATGGATTCCACTGTGAGACTCATCCTGCCCTTCAGCTGGAACTTGTCCCATGGCATATGCTGAGCTCAGGCCAAGGGCTGCTCATGAGGGCACTGCCAGCAGCTCTGGCTTTGCTCTGGCAGGTCCTTTTCAGCCCTGCTCTTATTCTAGGTCCTTTTTTTTTTGTTTTTTCCCTATACCTGTTCATGGTGGCTGTTGGTGGCTTTTGCTTCCTGAGGTTCCTAACACGCAGGTGCCACGGTGGTACTGGTGGAGCCATTCTCACCATTGGTGTTGAGCTTAGTGCAGGAAGAGAATTCTGAGAGACTTCCCTGAGGTGATCCTGGACAAAAGTAATGGTGGGGATGGATCCCACTGCTTCTGGTGCTGTTTCTAAGCATGGGAGGGTCTGGCCAAGGCAGCACTGGTGCAGGAGGGGAGGGAAATGCCCCTCACTTCCACATTTGCCTGTTGCACACATTGTTAAACTTGTACTGCCCTTGGGTGTTAACTCTTGCAGAACAAGTGAGCTGCTGGGGTTGTGTAAAGCTGAGAGGGCTTTCAGGGGGAAGTTGTCTGAGCACGTGGAAGAAGGTGGCCTGCTTATGAATAATGAACACTGGCCCTGGGACTGGTAAAATTCACACGTGGTGCTTATTGCCAAGGGCTTGGCTGGGACAGCTCCACACATGCAGTCCTTCAGCTGCTGCTCTGGTTCCAAAGCAATTGTGGTGGTGGGCAGTGCAACTGGGAGGAGATCTTGCTCAGGACTTTGGAAAAATGGCTTCAGGCTCAGCTGAGAGCACTACAGTGTCCTGGAGAAAGGAGAGGGAAGCCCCTGAGGGCTGTGTTTCCATGAACACAGAAACTTGCTCTGACCTCTGTCTGCTCATCAGCAGGCAAGGATGGTTTGAGCCAGTGAAAATAACCCCAGTACTGCACGTGATGCTAATGACCCCTCAAGAGCCTCATCACCACTCAACACCCTTTTAATCTCCTGGCATCAACACAGGAACAGAAGAGCTTGGAGAAAGTGTGTACATTATCACATTGTAGAGCAGCTCCTCAAAATCTGAGGTCCTGAGAGCATTTAAGCCTTCCCTCTGCTGTTCCTAAAGAGACTTTTAAACCTTGAGTTAACTAATAACAAGTGGGTGTCCTGTTACTGCTCTTCTGGAAGGGTGTATGTGCTTTACTTGTTTCAAAGATCCCCCATCTCCATGGGGTTGCTCAGTGGACACAGAGACCACTCGTGAGCAGAGGAAGTCTTGGTGAGGAGGGGAGCTGCTGCCCTGATGGGTATTTGCAGACTGAGAGCAACCCAGGCTTTGCAGGGGGACTGTGGTCCTGTTGGGCTGTGTGTTCCACCAGGTGTAGTCAAACATGGTGAAACTTGCAAGCTGGCATCCTGATTCAGCAAAGCCCTTGGAAAAATGCTTATGTCCTGTCCAAAAAGGTGGAAGCTGTTCTCTGAAGGACAGTTGAACGTGTTTGCCTTGAAGTATGTGAGTGTGAGAAAATAGGAGTGCTCTTGAGAAGCCTTCCCACCATCCAAATGACATTTTTGCTTTTGTGTGTGTCCTGCTTGGTCAGTCTGGCTGTGACTCTGGATGGGGAGCAGCCCTAAGTCTTTGGGGCAGTTGCTGTTTCCTACATGGGTGAGCACCTCTGAGCACATTGGAAGCCTCAAGCATGAGGTTTATCCTACCAGAACACCTTCCTGTGTTCCTGTCTTTGAGAAGAGCTCAGTGGAAAGCTGTTCCTCTTCACCCTTTTGACTTCCATGCTCCTCCTCTTGAGTGCATAGCTGGTGGTGTGCTGATGAAGTGCCTGACAAAGGAAATGACACCAGTGTTCATGTTAACCACGTAAAAATAGCAGGGGTGAAATGCTGCCCTTGAGAGCAAGTCTTGTCCCAGCTTAGTGCACCCTTATTCTGAGGAGAAAAAACAGATAATAATCACAAAAAGAAATAAAAGGATATTTTTCTGGATGTTGAAAGCTTTTGACCTTAGAGAAGAGTGCTCTATTTATAGCAGCAGAATTGTATATTTTTGAAAGCCTCAAGACACACGTGTGCTGAGGAGTCAGAGATGCTCTTTGACTCCAACTTCTTTTTTGACCTCTCCTAGATTAGTGAAGATATAATTTGCAACACGACCCCAAGAATCAAAAGTCTCTTTTTAATAAAAACTTCGGAAATGACCTCACTAGGGAGTTTGAGCTGATGAATGCACAGATAAGAATTCCTCCACTGGAGCTCCTTTTGAGAATTAATGCACAGAACAGATGAGAATGTGGATGTATTTGGGACAAAATTCATTCATTAAGTCATGCAGCTAGAGAGCTTAAAAGAAATGGGTAATGGCTGAAGGATTTTAATATATAAATAGCATAGTGTCTGTCTGAATTGGAACAATTGAACAAAGTGTTTCAGCACATGCTGAATTCAGCACTTGAGTGTTTTCACAGTTGCACCAAACCTGGGTCCAAACGTGTCTATTCCAGTCTCTAATTATATTTCCTCCCAACACTGGCCAAAGAAATTCACCTCCTGGTTTTGGCATCTCCTATGGAATCCTTAGCATACATATTAGAGAGACCCAGCTTTGGTTGCTGGAGGTGATGCTGCTGATGGCTTTCTTCTTTTGGGCAGTTGGGGTCACAGCACCTAAAAATCATTACTAAAAACGATTTGTTTGGGGTTTTTTCCTGCCTGTCTCCCACAGTTGCTGCTCTGGGCTGTTTGGTGGCATCAGGGGTGGGTTTGCTGATTCATTGGTTTTCTCCTGCAGCTGTATCTGCCTTAATTAAGAGTGCAGTGCAGGCACCCAGGAGGACAAACCCCCCAGCAGGGGAGGGACAGGGTTTCCCTTGGTCCCACACTGCCCACAGGTCTGTTCCCACTGCCAGACTCAGCTGCTGCCTGGGGAGGAGGTGGCACCCTGGGTTGCTGCAAGAAAACCTTCAGGTGCCAAAGCAAAAGGGCAGAGTGATGCTTGTGAGAAGTCAGAGTGTTGGCAAAACCAAAGAGAAGGTTGTGACCATTTCCTGGCATGATCCAGCAAACATTTTACAGTGAAGTGCTGCTCCCCTGAAGCTCGTGAAGTTTTGGAGGGATCCAGGGCTGGGG
The DNA here is from genome assembly GCA_038090715.1 of Florisuga fusca. Lineage (NCBI taxonomy): Eukaryota > Metazoa > Chordata > Aves > Apodiformes > Trochilidae > Florisuga > Florisuga fusca. The sequence continues at coordinate 11,023,059 of JAAWXA010000030.1, read as the reverse complement.
TTCCCAGTCCTCAGGAAGCAGACACAAGGTGAGGGGCTCACTTGGGTAAATCATGAAGCTTTGGCCATCTTGTCTTCAAATAATCAAGGAACTGTAGAGAAAGCTTTGGAGGGCTCCTGTAGAGGCAGCACCTGCTTGTGTTTACCTGGTTGCCTCTACAGGCTCCTAGTTTTGCTTTTCCACCGAGCAACACCTTAAATCAAGAATCTTCTAGTGTCAGTGACTTTGAATTGGAAACAGTATTCTGCCAGGCTCCCAGGCAGTTGAGAGCAAGGGTTTGTGTTTGCTAAAAGCCAAAAGGAACAGTTCAGATGCAAGAGAGTGACCTGAGCGTGCTGCCACGGGCCCTGGCCAGCAGCTCTGGGCCAGGAGGTGGTGGCTCTGGCTGAGCTCTGGTGTTTGCCATGCTGCTGTTTGCTTTCCTTCAAAGAAAGGAGAAAATCACCCAGTAGCACCACACCGGTACTGTTCAACACGAAAACTTGGCAGCCGGGCGTGCCACCCACTTGGCGTGCCGGATGTGCAGCCCTGGGAAGCGGGGAAGGGCTGGGGCAGGGATGCTGGGCTGGCCCGGAGCTGAGCTGGAGAGTTTCACCGAAACTGAAAGGGGAGAACGGCCCTGGCTGGGCTGTCCCAGAGCTTCCTGCTGGGATCTGCCCTGAGACCAAACCACCTGAGGCATTCCGGGGCAGCCAGGGGAACCCGAGCTTCGGAAAGCCGGGGCATGAGTGTTGCCAAGTGTGTAATCTCCACTTATTATCTCCCGAATGTACATCAGCTGATCCCCTGCCAGCCCCCGCTTCCGTCCCTCCTCCTGCTACGCCCCCCCCTTCCTGCTTGTGCAGAAGATGAAATGTGTTGTTAGGATTGCAAACGGGGCCCCTGGGACTGCTCCCAAAACCTTGGCAGTAAATTGCCCTAAGTCTCTGCAGATTGCATTTGGCAGCTCTGGAGTTTAAAATGTGAAATAAATAAATTATGTTTATTTTTATCTAAAAATATATTAAAATAATAGAAATGTCACCTTGCAAATCCAAGAAAAAAATATATTAACCATTTTGTGCTGCATGTATGGCTGAGTGAAAAAACACCAAGGTTTCCTGCCCGTGCTTTTTACCAGCTCCTCTCCATGTTTTCTGTATTCTCCTCAAGTCTTCTAGAAGCTCACACAGATGGATGTTTGTCTTCTGGGTTACTGTCACCTGGTCCCAATTTTTGTTTCTGCTGTGGGCCATGGTGATGGGAATCCTGAGGGATTTGATTGGTGTGGGGTTTTTAATATTTTTTTTTTTTTTTGCCTTCCTCTGCAGCACCCAACCCAGCTGGCTGGGAGCCTTTGGGCACCCCTTGCTCCAGCAGTTCCAGGTCTCTGAGGACTGTGCTGGTGTCAGGATGTGATAAGTAAATGCTATGGCTGTGATGTTTCAAATAATGTTCAATGCCTGACCAGGCCTTTCTGGGAGGAGTTTTGAGGTCCCAGTTGTGCCTGGGGTAGTGAGTGCATTGCTGAAATAATGCTGGTAACAGCTCTGCTGATTCACAGAGACCCTGAGGCTTGCAGGGGGCTGTACTGGTGAAAACCGAGGTAGAACATTGTCTGGTTGTTAATTCAGGCTGATTTCAGACAGGAAGGATGCTCCCCAGAACTCAGCCCCACGGGGCAGCAGCCCTGCCAGCTCCCTGCTTGTGCCAGTGACTTGTGGGGTTCGGTCCGTGCTGCTGTGTGGCAGCTGCCTCCCAATCCATCCCAAATAGCTCCTTCCAAATCACTGTGCTGGGGGAATCAGCTTTAGGGTGCCTCTGTGTGTGTGGGGAGGTTTGGGGGGCTGCAGGAGGAGGGAGATGGCAGGGGAAGCTTCAAACTGAAGGGGAGAGGGGGCTGGGTCCCTGCAGTGTGGTGGGGTGGGTTGGGTTGCCAACAGGGCACTGTGTGTACAGCTCTTCCCTTCCTCATATTCCTGAGGAAGTGCTGGAAGCTGTGATTGGAAGGGAGATGCCCCAGAGCAGCAGAGCTGGTGTAGCACAGCAGGAATCCTGCCCTGCCAGAGGTGACCTGGGGGAAAGAGTCACTGCTGGATGCAGGGGCACGAGGCCAAGTGCACACAGGCAGTGATCCTCCTGAACCAAAGGGAAAAAAAGCAAAGCCATGAGCCTATTTGGTGATGAAGTGCTCTGACCAGAGGAAGAAAGTCCATAGCTCACACTTGGAGCAGCTTCAGCTCCCTATATTCAGCATCACTGCAGAAAGCTGCCAGGCCACAGGAGAACCAGGGCCATGGCAAGGGGTCCCTCCCTTCTTGCTCTGCTCCACGGGGTCCTTTCTTCTGCAAGCAGCTTCTAGAAACCACAGAGCAGTGGAGAAACAGGAAAATATACGAAAGTGTTGTTAAAAGACCCTGTTCCTGGCGGGTGGCTGGAGGGGTGGCTGCTCTGCATTTATCCAGGGGGTCAGCCCAGATCTAAGTGGTCCCTTTTGGCTTCAAAGTTTATAGCTTTATGAATGCCTCACAGCAGGCACTGCAGGGTCTGTCTCCACTCGATAACGTGGCTGTATGAAAAAGTCATAAATCAAACCTGAAATCTGGCAGGTTTAATAATAAATCCCAAACTTGTGCCAGGTCTGTGAACTTTTCAGTGTAACTGAGGTGCTCGGAGAGTGAACCTGAGAAGATTGATGGCTGCAGGAGAAAAACAGGCAGAACTTGTCAGTTTTGACCCCAAATCAAGGAAAATGTTGTGGTTTTGGCTAAGTGGGGCTTTGTGGTTTTTGTTAACCTGAGGCTCAAAGCAAATGTACGTTTGTGAGAGAGAGGGGGTGGTGGGGGGAAGGAGCATGAATTTAAATGGGAATCCTTTTGTGTCTTGTTTCTCACTGCTCTCACTTGGAAGAGGGTAATGCAAGGAAGTGATGGTTTATATTTGTATTGAGAGAGTAAATAATGCAATGGGAAGACTCTTCTGTTGCTGTCAAGTTCACATGTCCAGATCCCAAATCCCACGGAGCTCAGTGATTGATCCTTTCTGATCACTTTTGCTTCACTCCCCCAGAGTCTCCACTAAACAGAAGCAATTAATTCCCTGATGTGAGTTCAGATGGGGGTTAGTGAGGAGCAGAGGGGCTCCTTGGTAGTTTTGGACTAATTTTGTGAAGGAGGGGATATTTCCTGCCTGGAGAATGCAAGTATTTTTAGATGTGAGGATCCCAGGGGAAATTCTGCTTTTCCCCTACCTCCTCCTGCACTGCTGAATGAGCAGCACCATTGATGCTCCAAAACTCATCCCCTGAGCCTTGCAGCATCTGTGGGGATGGAAAATTTGTTTGCCTGTCATCTTTTTTGTCATCTGACTCAGCAAATGGATGGAGTCAAAAAGTGGGATGTGGGTTTTGCTGTCATCTCTACGTCAAGAAGCAGTTTTAAGAGAAAAAGCTTCTTTGGAGAGCCCAAAGTTTTCAGAGATTTTACAGCACAGGATGATAGCTGCTGTTGCCCTGTCTGCTGCTTGTGCTCCCTGGGTTTCCCATGGAGGGGGACATAATGCAGGGACAGAATATCTGTCTGGGGCCTTGCTCTGGTGCTGCCTTGGAGGTATTCAGCAGCTGCAGCATCCTGGCTCTTCCAGAGTTCCTGGGAGTTAAGGGTTTTTGAAGATGTGTGTCTGGGAGAGGCTTCAATCCAGGCAGGTGCTCTGTGGTAGTTTCAAAAGCTCCATGGCACAACTAGGAGAAATGTTCATGAAGTAATAAGGTGCTTTTCTTGACAATTCCGCTGGGCATTACTGTCTGCATCTCATAGGCCCTGTATGGAGAGAGTTACTGACTTGACTGTTCATTAGCACATTTTACTGCTCTGGCTCACAGGGCACAGCTGCTCGTGTAAGTAAGTGCAAAATACAGGCATAGGAGAAATGTGCAGGGAAGTCCTTGGACCATGGGTCAGGGCAGAGGTGGCTAAAGGCTGAGGAGGAAACTTCCTGCTCCGGGGACAACAGCATGATTGATGCACCCAAAGAGCTGATTTAATCCAGTTGAATTATTTCATCATGAGGCAGAGAACTGTGATAAAGAGGCTTCCTCCTCTCTGGATTGCTGCAGGGAGGCAGCCAGATAACAGGATTAATGATCTGAGCCTGTGGTTCAGGTTTCGTTCCCCAGTCACGGTGTGAATCAGATGTGACCCTGCTGGCTTGGTTGCAGTTATTCCAGAAGGGCAGGGGTTTAATGAAAGGTGGAATTGAGCCTCCAGATCTCAAGGAGACTGCCTTTCTGGGCATGATTAATTTTTCCAAGTCAAACAGATCTTTTGGGCCAGTGAACAATTCTTTGTTCAGTGCTGGCAGGGATGTGTGAGGAGGAGGAGACTTCCCTGCTCCAGGTTAGAGCCCCTGGGGCCTGCTTGTCTCGGAGCAGGGTGGCATTCATAGGTGCTGAGAGGTGTCAGCTGTATTCAACCTGCTGGTTTCAGACTGGGAGTATTTACTGGGGTTGGAGCTGTGCTATCTGAGATGCATCCTTCATGTCTGGGTGCTTGGTGTATTTGTTTTATTTTGTTTTTTTTTTCGTTCTGCTCAAATGCGGTTGTTTCTGGTTGTGGTTTTTTCTTTTTTAATTTGTAGGAAGTACTTGAAGAAGGAAATGAGAAAATGGGGGGGAATTCTTTATTTTTCCCACCTGAATCAGTTTCCTGGTCCAGTCAGCTGCAGGGTCACCTTAGCAGTAGGGATGGAGCAAAGGCTGGAGCAGGAGGAGCTGCTCAGGGGTGGCCGTGCTGGAGGTGACTGTGCCTTTTGGGCAGCACTCAGTGCTGCACTGGAGTGTCCCTGGAGCTGCAGCCAGGGAAGTCCTGCTGCTCGGGAAGGCTCCTGCACACCTTCCTGTGTTCTCTTTTGCCCTCATGTCTTGGAGGTTATTCCATATGGAAGGACTGAAGTGGTGCAAAACAGCCATTCCCAGAGCCTGGGAGGGAGCCAGGGACAGTCGGTCAAGCTCACAAGCATGCATGGGAATGTAAATTGTGAACACCTCCAAGATGCAGGCTGATGGGATCCATGGCTCTAGCCTTGGCCTCCTGTCCTGATGATCAGAAAGGGGTGGAAAATATTTATACTAACAGATTGTGAGCAGCTGTTTTAATGAAGCATTTATGTATTAGGCAAACTTTAAATTGTCCCAAAATGGGACACATGTGTTTTATAAATACACCATTATTAAGAACTGGGGAGTAAGAGAGTCTGGATCCAGAAGGCTAAGCCTCCTACACTTATTTATTTTAATACAGAGTTTATATGTTGGAAAGCACCAGTGGAGAAAGTAAGAGTGGGGCTTTTCAGAATGCAACCATGCTTCTAAACTGCAGCAGTGGAGAATTAATCTCTCTGGATCCAGCACATGTTACCTCTCAGTTCTGCACACAAACCTATTTAAAAATAGTCTCCAGCCCACTTTGAGGAAGAAAACCCCAATCAGCTATGGAGCTCTTCCCATAGGAAAATAGCATTTAGAAGCTGGATTTGTTGTGGTTTTAGATCCCAATCCAAACTTTGAAATACTTTGTTCTCTGCTTTCTTAGCAGATGATTAAAGGCAAGGAGGCTGATTCATGGTGTCCTATCGTGTCCCAAATCCTGAAGTGTATTTCTTTGGCAAATCTGTCAATTGCTTGATGCTGGTACAAGTCTGCTGGAAAACACATTGCAGAAGTATCCCTCTTTATCTCCACGTCAGCTCAGTGTCAGGTAGGAATGCAAAGTTTTGGAAATATTTCCTCCCACCAGCACTTCTACCTTCTCCAGCTCTTTGCCAACTAAAACTGAAGGTCCTGATTAGAAAGTTGTTGAGAGCTAAAGTTTGCTCACATATTCAAATAGCCTGTGGCCCTGCTGATCTGGGGAGGTTGTCATGGTTATCCCACATCAGCTGATGTCATCTCCTTTTCTGCAGAAAGCTGTGCTTTTCAGCTGACCAGTTCAGAGTAAAGCTGTTTAAAATGCTAAGGCAGGCAGAGCAGCTCCCTGGGGTCTCCCCTCTCAGGGAACACAGAAAAGCTGTGAATTGGGTGGCACTGCTAAATTGTGGAGGAACTGATGGGGAAACTGGAGTGGCCATGCCTGGACGGGACAGCCCCAGGGGTATTGTGGGGGCACAATGGTGGCACTGAGGAAAGATGCAGAGATTGGGGTCACTGGGGAAGCCAATTGAAGCAGTTCAGTAGACAGCAAGAGAAAGGCAGTCAGAAAGGTACAAAAGCACAGAAAAATGAACCACTAAGTTGTTTGCCTTGTGACTCAAGGATTTTCAACTGATAAATGGCTCTGGGATGCTAAATCTCAGGCCTGAGGGGCTGTGGCTGACATCTGTACATCCAGGATTTTAGCCTTGCATGAATAACAATGTTTGGCTGGTGAGGAAGAGCACTTCAGAGCACACAGATCCTGACCCTCTGCCCAGCAGGGCTGTGATGCCTGAGCCAGTCAGATCCTGGTGTGGCTGCTGAGGAGGTGATGCAGGCTGTGGGGAGGTGATGCAGGCTGTGAGGAGGAGGTGATGCAGGGTGTGAGGAGGTGATGCAGGCTGTGGAGGAGGTGATGCAGGCTGTGAGGAGGTGATGCAGGCTGTGAGGAGGTGATGCAGGCTGTGGGGAGGAGGTGATGCAGGCTGTGAGGAGGTGATGCAGGCTGTGGGGAGGTGACGCAGGGTGTGAGGAGGTGATGCAGGCTGTGGGGAGGTGATGCAGGCTGTGGGGAGGTGGTGCAGCCCACCCACCAACCAGGCAGTGCCTGCTGAGCAGAACATGCCCAAGACCAAAAGTTCACAATAAGATTCAGGAAAAGATGTCTCAAAAGCTTGTGCCTGGGTATGGGATGAAAGTGCTGAAAGATCTAAGCTGCAGCAGAAGACATGGGTTAGGGTGTGCTTGCACTAGTCTGTGCAAGAAAAACAGTTGGGTCTGCTTCAGAGGCAGGAGAAACCCTTTGGACAAACCATGGCAGAATCTGGCTCTGGTGGTTTCTAGGTCAGTCTGATAAACTTGTTTTCCTCACCACCCCCATGGATGTATCTTAAGAAGCATCTCAGAGCTGGAGCAATGCAGCCAGGAGGACACCTGCTTCAGCTCTCTGACATTTGGTGAGGGTTGAGTGCCTGTTGCAATTTGGGGTGCTCTGGAAACTAGAGAACCAGCAGAGTCTAAATATTCTCCTGAGATCTGTTCCTTCATCAAACGTGGTTGAAATGGGCCATGAGTTTCAGCAACTTCAGGGGAGGAGTGGTGGAGAGGAAGGGACACAGAAATAGGCAGTGCTGCTGCAAGTGACTCATTTTCTTAGGAATCCTGGCTGTAAAAATAACAACCCTACTCATCGTTTCACAAATGCTTTTACAAGCACTTAAACGTGGGATGTGAATGTTAAGTGTTGACCAAAATGTTCTGAGCATGAAAGCTTCATTAACCTGGATGAAAACATGTAAAATGATAAGATAATCTGTACTTGCAGTCACAGCACTGTGAGCTGATCACTTGGTGTCACACCAATGTCAAGCAGAGGAGAAGATGCTCTGCCTTTTTTTTCTTTTGCTTTTTTTTTGTTTTCCCTCCCCTGTTATGGCTGCAGATCTATGGCCAGACTTACTGATTCATGCTGGGAGATTGTTGTTTTTTTTCTGGTAAGGAAAAAAAATGGAGATGCAGACCCTGGAGGAAACCTGATCAGAGACATGCTGACTTACACCCCCCCAGGTCTATTGATCTCCCCCATCCCCTCTGCCCTCTCTGTCTGTAGGTTACAGAAACAATGTCTGTCAGCAGCAACTCTGCTCTCTCTGCGGCTTATTAACTCTCTGCTCTCCCTTTAAGGGGTTCTAAGACCCACAACAAGCTTAACAAACCAGAGGGAATACCTCTAGGGCCTACCCATTTGTTCTCAAAGCTCAGTGTTTTCTTAAAAAAAGAATAAAGTATCACAACTCTGTGGTTGTGCAAGGACTGAACAAAGCTAATGAAAAATACAGAGAGTGTCTGGTGAGGTTTGATGTTTGGGAAAAGTATCAAATGTGTTTTCCTGCAGAAGCTCAGAGTGCAACCTGTTGTTTGTCCTCCCTCGTTTTACGATTTTGCACAAGAGAAAAGAACAGTAATTTTAGCTATCGGGCAGGCAGATATTAAGAAAACTTTATCCTGCTGGGACAAATCCTGAGAGAAACCAAATTCCTTTGGTTTTCTTTGCCCCTGAAGTTAAAGATTGCTTCAGTGACACTCCAAAGCACTTTCACCAAAATCCTAACCGTTTGCCAGCAGGCAGCAGAAATCCCATCAGCCCAGGCTGTGGATCTTTCAATTCCTGTAGGGAAAGTGAGGACATCATCCAGGGGATTTTAGAGAGTGGAAGAGCAAGCTCTCAATCTCCTCCTTCTGACTCCCCTGAATATAAACTACGAGACATCTTTGTTCCAACTTCTCGTGTCAAACTGGGCTGTGTCCAAGGGTCTGACAGGGTCCTCTCCAGCTCTGCAATCCTCTCACACTTGTGCCTCAAAATAGAATATTCTGATTTTGTTTACTTGGAGGCAGCTCCTCCTGCCCCTTCAGTTCACACGCTTCTGCTGTGTATTAATAACTTGCTCTTGATCTTGGAATAGTCAGAGTGCTGGTACGGCTGCAGAGGGTTCGAGGGTCTTATTTCAGGAATGCAGTTGTGAGGCCTCAAAAGCAATCTGTCATAAAACTGAGCAGGGTCTAGGCTGCCCCTTGGAGAAATCCAGCATAGCTGTTGAGTACTGTAACATGCTCTTTATTTCCATTCCCCGCATCACCAAGATGCTTCAGAAAAATGCCCACTCTTTGTTCCTGAATTCTTTCCTTCATCTGTGCCTTTTGTGCTTGTGAGCATCACGTGTGCGTAGAGATGATGCTCTGGGGGGTCTGATTGCCCCGTGAGGGTCCAGCAGCCAGCACAGCAGTTGTTGGGATCTGGCTGCTCTCTTTCACCCTTGCTCTCAAGTTGCTTCCCCATTTGTTTTTGTGTAGGACACAGCAAGGAGAGCAGAAAGGCAGCAGCAGGAGGTGGGGCTGTGGTAGCTTCTGAGCAGCCTGTCCAGGGCTCTGGGGACACACACTTGCTGCAGTGCTTCCCTGCAGCACAGGCACTGGGATGGGGAGAGGCTGAAGGAAGCTGATGATGCTTCCAAAGCTGGGAGCCATGTTTCCATGGCCAGGACAGATTGTTCCACTTCATACAGATTGCCTGGCTTGTGCCTTCAAGGCTTCGGAGCAAATCTGGAATCGCTTTGGTGAGACCCATTTGGTTTTCAGCAGAAACCAGGCATAGCTCTAAGTTTTTGACCAATTTTTTTCTGGTTTTTGATCCCACTGAAACAAGTGGAAACTGAGAATATTGATGTGAAACTCTGCAAGCCTAAACTTGAGTATGGCTTTTGATTTCTGACAACACCACTGGCATGCTTCCCTGGTAAATCCTGGGGTGTCTTCATGTTGTAACTGGGGATTCAGCTGGATCTTGGAGTTTTAGACATCATTAAATGGAGATTGGACTTTGGAAAGGTGAAAGAATCTTTGGGCCTGTATTGAGGCATGTATTAAAGTCTGGCTCCTGTTGCCAAAAACTGGGTCTACTACGTTATTTTGTCTGGCACTCCATTTGGAAAATGGCTCTTGGCTGCCTTTCCTCTGCTGCTCCTTCAGACAGAATATACAATATTCTCCCCTTCTGCAGTACAAGTCAAAATTCCTGCTAGTGTTTCTGCTTTCATTTGCCTAAAATATTCCAATTAGATACAATCAGTGACTTGGCATAGTGTGGCTTTTTGAAATTCCACTCCCTCTGCCCAGGCTCCTCTTCACAGCATTTCCTAATTGGTGTGAAATCTCCCTCCTTGCCCTGCAGCCTCTCTCAAAGTGGCTTTTCTATAAATCGCTGTGCTCTGTCCCTGGACCTTGTTAAGGCAGAGAGATGTGGGTGATGTTCAGTCCTTTGGGGGCTCCCTTGAGCTTGCAGAGGAATCTCCTGTTTCAGTCTCTGACCTTCCTGCAGGGGAATCACAGCTGTGTTCTCCCTGTTGTAACTGGAGGGGTTTTTTAACCCGTAGTAAGTGGGGTTTGGTGTATATTGCTGCTTCTTGATTCCTGTTCCTGCTGAAGAAACTCTGTTTGCAGGGGCTGTTAATCTATCCTATGCCTACTGGGTGAAAATCAGCTGAGTAAGCTGTGGGTGACTCTGCCCTTCTCTGTGGAAATGTTCCTGTGCTCCTTGGTTGACTGTAGAGTTTATTGTTGGGATTTTTGGTTTCCCATTAACAGGCTTGCTTAGAACTGCAGAGCAAATGTTTTACTCTCAGAGAAGTTGACTTTGCTTCGAGTTTTTTGTGGTGTTTTTTTTGTTTGGTTTTTTTTTTTTTTCCCTGAATGGATTTGAGCCAAGATCCCAGGCAAGGTTTAGCTGCCTGATGTATCACTGCTCTCACCCTGGTGACATGGTCCTTAGTGCCTCTGCAACTGGAACTGGAAAGTGGGTGCCAGCAGATCTCCCAGCTCTGTCCCCCCTCTGCCACTGCCCACTGGGTGACCTTGGGCAAGTCACCAGGCTGGATGGAGAATACTGGAAGTCATTATTTTCCTCCAGAAAATTTTGCCCACAAAGTTTCAAACATCAAAGATGAGGCCCTGAGGCATGACTGTAATCTCAGTAAATAAACAACCACAGAAATAATTCGGGTGTACAGTGTGCTCTTGTGGAGCAGTTGCAGTGTGTTTATGCTGCCAGTGAAGGGGAAAATAAAGTGGTTTTTATTTGTGTTTTTGCTTTCTGGGGTATTTTGTGTCGTTTAAATGGTTGGCTGCCCCAAACCTCTGAGTAAGGCTGAGCACAACCCTATTGTCACCAGTCACCATGTTCATATAGTGACTGGCTCCATATTAATTTCTGGGGAAGAGGAAAGAAATATTTTGGCAGCAAACACCTGAGTAACCTATACTTTGGGGAAAAAAATTGCCTTAATCCCTTCAAGCTTAGTTTCTGGCTTGGAGGCTGACAGCTCTCGGATGCTGACACACCTGAGCCCAGGCTGGTACAACATTAGGTGCTGTTGTCTTGACAAACACAAAAATCCTTCTTTGATTTCCAATCAGCAGTGAACCCTGACAAAACCACGTGCCTGTGAGTAATCCAGATTGTCTGCTGGTTGTGTAAGGGGCTGTGTAAGGAGATGTTGTGGCAGCAAGGAGGACGCTGCGTGGATGCTGAGGGGTGTGTAGGACTTGTTTGCTGACAGAAGGGAAGATCAGGATGAGATAGAGGCAGGGATTGCAACAGCCTGTGGCACAAGAGCTGTTTGTCCACACAAACAACACCCCTACAGCAGAGGTGCTGGTGTGGTAGGTGTGGGGCTTGCTGGAGTTGCTTCATGTGTTTTGTGCAAATCCTTTTAGAGAAGGAGCAGGGACACTGGTCGCTGTGAGCTGAGTGTGTGCAGAGCAGCCAGGCCAGGGTGTGCTGGGCTGGAGAGGGGCTCAGGGCAAGCAGAGCTGGGATTTAGTGCTGGTGGAGTTTGGGCAGAGGATGGTGCAGCAACTTAAACATGATTTGTCAGTCACAAAATCCACAGGAGATGGAAAAAACCTCATGAGGTAGGTGTGCTCTGTCTATGTCATTGCTGTTCCTCCAAGTCTCCTTTGCTATCAAGCCAGCCAGTGCCTCAGAAGTGTCTTTACCAGGCTGCCACTCCAGTGACATGCTCTGCCACGTGCCACCTCTGAGCATCCTTGGCATCTGAGTCCTGGGCAGCATTGGGCCTGTGGAGCCCATCACCTGAGCTGACCTCTCACTTGTGCAAAAAGCAGAGCAAGGGACACCCAGGGGCTTCTCTTCCTGTAACACACTCACTGTGGCTTTCTGCCACAACCTTTCAGTCAAGCCAGTGCAGACCATTTTAGTCTTTGGAGCCTTCAGGAGGCAAGGTCCCAAAGGGACTCCTTGGGGGAACAAATGCAGGGCTGAGTAAGTAGGTGCTTGCAGGACAGTGCCCTAAATAAAACCCAGAGACCATTTCTGGTCTGTATTCTATCCCTTGTCTTCTGCTCTAGAGATGTATCAGACTTCTTTGCAGTGCCAGAGATTTGAGGGAGGGTCCTTGCTGTTCTCCCCTCTGTTGCAGGCAAGACCAAGCTCAATCACAAGTAGGTGAAAAAAAAAAAAAAGGAAAATTTTACGCTTAACCTGGAGCGTGTTGCTGCTCAAAGTACTCACTCTTTTATTTATGATGTGCATCCTTTGAGGGCAGCAGGAGAATCAGTGAACTTGAACAGGGTCACTGTAGGTATTGGGCTCCAGCATAGATGATCATTTTTGGTGTGGAACAGTTGGTTGCATGGCTGGTTTAACAGCCTTCTGTCACCTGCAGAGAAATGTATTGACTTTGGCTATTGAACAATCTAAATGCTCTGCTGAAAGCTTGGGCTCTGCTGTGCGGGGAGGATTTATCTGCCTTTGTTTCAAAGCTGTGTCAGAGCCCCAGCCAGGGCTTCCTCTGCCATAATCTCATCTCCATCTGTCCTGAGGGGCAGCCAAATACACCTGGGTGCTGAGGGCCCCAGTGGAGTGCTGTGCATCCCTGCAGCTCACCCAGGCCACTGGCTGGGATTCAGCCTGATCTGCACACACCTCACCCACTCTCTCTGCTTTCATTACTCCTGGCTACACCAACAAAGGGATTAAGGTAGGACAGATGCTCTGGTCCAAAAGTCCTGAAGCCTCCAGAGACATGGCTGGTGCATTGGTACTCAACATCCAGCACTGAATCCCCTCTGAAGCTGAAGTTTTGCAGGTGGTGTGCACAGGAGTAACTTTTTAACTTTTTCTGGGCAATGTTGATCTGGGTGGGAAGTACCTGCTTGGTGAATGAGGAGCTCCCACACCTGCCTTGAAGTGGGGGCTTCAGCTGCCCAGTGATCACTTCCCATGCCCAGCAGAACCTCTCCAGTACAGCTATGCTCTCCTGTGGGGAGGAGTGTTTCTTTGCTCTTTAGTTTCTCCTTAAACAAATCCAAATTCCACCTCTTTTCCCTTTCTTCTCCCCAGTGTGCTGGAAAATGGGACTGAAGGCAGAAGGGTTTGAGAGCAGGGATCAGTGTGCTGAGCTCCCTTCCTGCTGCTGCTGAGGGTGAAGCAAAAAGAAGAGCAGGCTGTGTCGAGTGATGCTTCAAGTTGGGCTTGTGTGCAGCTTTCCAAGCCAAACAGCCAGCCTGCCCTTCCCCCAGATCCCAGTGCCTGACTGGGAGCAGGGCAGCAGACACCAAAGGCAAGTGCCAGATTCATTATTTCACTTTGTCGGCTCGGTAAAGCAGTCTGATGTTGGTAGGGGGTTGTGTTTTCATAGTGAAAGCCTTGAAGGAGAAAAAACAAAGCCAACCTCCCCTCCCGACCTGGGGCCTCACTTAGTTTCAGGTTGGGGCCAGGGCTGCTGACTCAGCAAACGTGCAGGTGCTGGGGGAGCATCACCTCCCTGCCAGCCCCCTGGGGTGGGCTCAAAGCTTTGCCCCTTTTTTACTGCAGAACAGATCCTGGATCACTTTATCCTTCTGGGTGCTGGCCTGCCAGTTCTGCAGCGTCCCTGTGCATCCCAGCCCCATGCTTCTACTCTAACACATCATTTGGCCCCATGCCTTTCTTCTTTCCTTTTTCTGTACCACAGGAAGCAGCATTTATAAAATCCCTAATGATCCTGTCAGCTTTTATACATTTCCTGTCTTGCTTTTTAAACGAAAGAGGAAAACAGAGCACTTCTGACCTGAGTGACTTTGGATTGTGTTTGCTGGATGTGGTGTTAAGTCACTGCTCTGCTTTGCTTCCCCCAGCCCTGATGCCAGGGTGGCTGTGCCTGCTCCCATGTCCTTATCAAAGTCCAGCCAACTTGAATGATTTCCTTGACACCCCCTCTTCCCCTCCCAGATAGAGGGGAAATCTGAGTTCTGGTTTAAAAGGAGAAAATTCCTTTTTGGAGTCAGAGAGGAAACCTGGAGAATGTGGGTCTTTCTCACCCTTCAGACTAAATACCAGAAAGCAAATAAAAATAACATGAAGTCTTTGGTACTTAAGATGAAAAACCCTTTTTCCCCCCCCCACAAGCTAAGCTCAGTTCTGTGGTTGGTTTTTTGTTTGTTTGTTTTTTTCTTCAAGTGTCTGATTTGAGACTATAGCACAGGGCTGACCTCCTGCCCAGAGCACCTGCAGAATTCCCTCTGTCCAGGAGAATACCTGGTTTGACTTACCACTTAGATCTATGTTCTCAACAATGCCATATTTATTTATTGGTGGTTATAAGAAGCCCTGAGAGCTCGAACCATGTACCTGACAGTGGACTTGAAATCCTACTTTGCTGCCTGATCTTTTTTATTCTTCAGAAGCTTTCTCTAAATGCCATTCCTACCCAGAGCTTTGTGAAATGCAGAGGCTTCAGTGCCTGGAAAGTTTATAACTAACATAAAGCCAGCTTCTGAGCTGACTTGCACGCAGCACTGGAAATAAAAGTAACTGCTGGAGTCTGACCAGACTGGAGCTTAACCAGACTGAAAACCAGTTAAGTAAGCAGAAAAATACTGCTCTGAGTGCTATAAAGCAGTATTATTCTATAGCATTTTATGAAAGCACAGTGCTATAACCAGGTGTCTTGAGCAAGGAAAAAAGGGGTTGAGTGGTACATAAAAAATGTCAGGCTTGCTTTCTTCACTTAAAATAGGGAGCAGAGCAAAGAGCCAAGGACATCACTGGCAAAGCAGGCTGTTAAATCATCTTTGGGGGGAGCTGGATGCAGTTCTGCCAGGGGAAGAAATCAGGCAGACCAGCTGTGAGCAGGATATTTTGCAGTTGAGATGAGGTAATACGGTCAAAAATGTGCCTGTGCAAATGAAGTTGGTCATTTATTCCCTTCAAAGACTTTCTGATGTCTGTGCAATCTGAAGATTGTTTTTACAGTCAGTATCAGCCTGGCACAGAGCAGGCTTGTTCTGCTGCTGCTGGCAGGGGAGGAGCAGCCAGACCTGAAGCTCAGCCAAGAGCCCTTTGCTGGGGGTCTGTGGGGGTCCCAGTGACCCAGGGGAAGCCAGGAGAGCAGATTATCTTTATCAGGCACTTGAGCTGAGGTTACATGAAACAAGTCAGAAAGCAGCTGGACTGATAGTGCTGAGTTTGACTCAAACAACAGCCAAGAATGGGAGGGCTCCAGGGGGCTATGCTGAGGTTTTGAGGCACATCTGCAGGGAGAGGCTGGACCCCAGTCTGCCTTGTGCTGGGTGCCTGGCTGGGCTGGGGTATCACTGAGCATGAGGCAGCTTCCCTGGGGCATCTTGTTGTGTATTATTATTTTAGTGTCCTTAGTTTTTTTGTCTTCAGGACCAAGGGGAGGAATTTCTGGATGCTTGCCCAGTCTGAAGCCACTGAAGTGGCTCCTGGTGGTCTGGAGCCCCCGCAGTGCCCCGGCACAGGGAGCCAAGGAGCTGCTGAGTTTGCTGGGATGTGCTGAAGAAGGCAATATCCCTCTCCCAAACCATCTGAGCAGTGGCACTTGACTCCTTCCAAAGCAGCACTGAGCTATGGCACGTCACTGAGCCCTGTGAGACCCCCAGGCTTTGCTGTGTTTACCCCAGTGTGGTTGCTGTGAGCAATCTGGGGCAGGTTACCTGATCTTTGGTTCTGTGGTAACCTGTGGGCCAGGTATGAAGTAGTGTAAAAAGCTGCACAGGGAGGTGTTGGTGATGGGCAGGCCCTGATCTGTGTGTTTCTGAGGAGATTATCAGCTCTGGTGTCACACATCCCTCTGGCTCTGCTGCTGTGCTCTCTGTTTTATCCCATGTCCTGGTCTGGCTGTGACAACCTTCTTGATGAGCTCTGCCACTCTTGTTGGAGCTGGGCTCCTGCCATCCATCATGTCTGCTTCAGAAATGAGGATGTAGAGGGATGAACCCACCTACCTCCCCAGCAAAGGGCTGGAGCAGAGGAAAAATAATGACTGTGGTTGTGCCCACCCTCTAGACCAAGTGGAGACAGGCTAGTCTGGGTCTGAGCCTGGGTTTATACTGTGGAAAATGACAGACAGAAAAAATGGTGTTGCTACATTTGCTCCCTGGTGTTGGGAAACACACTCAGCCCTGGAGAGTTACCCTTCAAGGAGCCTTTCAGCAAATGTCAGACTTGAGCAAGATGAAAGGAGACTTCCGAGAAGCGTGGCCAAAAAGGAAAAAAAGCTGAGAGAAATATTTTCTTTGAGATCCTTCTTTGGGAGTCTTGGGGTTATCTGGGTTTGGAACATTTAAATTAAGGGAGAAGTCAAAGAAACAGAAGATGTCACCAGGCGATTTTGATGCGAGGTGATTTCTCAACACTCATAGGTCACTCCTGACTTTAGGAGATTTACCCCTATTGAACTTAAAGGACAGAATTGGAAAAACCATCAGAGCTCTCTGGTTTCATACCAGGGGGCTTGGTTTGCAAGCCCCATGTTTGGCAGAAAGTGCCTTTTGCTTGTCTTACACAGCCCAATCTCCCCAGTGCCTCTGCTGAGCTTTCCATCACACGCAGTCCCCTCCTCCTGCTGTGGCTGGTGCCTTTACTCAATTTTGGGACCTCAAGCACACAGGGATCTATAATTCAATCCCATTTCCAGTTCTTATTGAACTTCTTGAGACCTTCAAGGGCTCCTGCAATAAGACTCTCACAACTTGCTCCATGTCCCTGGCACTGCTGGCTGACATGTCCCCTGCCAGCTTTGCCCCTTGTCACCAGCCTGCTGGCATTTTTGGGCTGCCAGGAACAACACATCAATGCCCTGGAAAGCAGCAGGAAAACAGCAAAAATCATGTTGGAGCTTTATTTTTCTTTCTTGTTTTGACAACCTCTGGCAGGTTTTTTTTTTTTTTTTTTTTTTAAGATAGGATTTGCCAGGAAAGCCACCCACCTGTTCAGACAAGGCCTCAATTGTGATAGACAGCATTGAACAACCAAGTGTCTGTGTTCCCCTCCAAGAGCCACAATTCCTGGGTTATTTTTAGCAGATTTGCACACCTCTGTTTATTTGCTCTCCCTGGTGCACATTCCTCAGTCCCTGCCACTTCCTCCACAATGTAGCATAGGCAGAGAGGAGCCTTCTGCAACTGCAGACTGTTCCTGATGGGAGAGCACTGAGATGCTGAGTTTTAGCCCAGTATCCCTTCAGTAGGAATCACAGTTGTGGTTTTGCCTTTAGGAGTCCCTGCAAGTCACCCCCTTTCACAGTGACAAGGCTCTGTCACCTCTCCTGTGTCTCTGGATCATTTTGGAGCTTAGAGGGGCTGTGTCTTCATCTGGTTTCCATTTCCCTGGGCTATCAGCTTGGTTTGTTCTCGATGGCAAATTGCTGCTCCCGCCCAGTCCCCAAGAAAAGGGAGGTGTTCAGTCTGCCAGGAGGTTTTTCCTGTGCTCATAAAATAAGGGAAAGAGTAACCGACATCTTGGGGGTTGAGGGAAGGGATTTATCAGTGCAGAAAATAGACCTGGTCTGAAGGAATCTCGTTAGATGTGGATGAGTCCTTAAGTGGTAAAAATGACCAGTCAGCTGTGAGAAACAGAATGCTCATGGAGCTGAGTGCTGGTGTCAGAGCTTGGCTCCCACTGCGGTCTCCTCACCACGGTCCCCGAGAGCCTTGTTGATGTTTGTTGCTCTTTCCAACATGCCTGTGAAATAAAGAGATTTCTTATTCTTGTCATCAGAAAGAGCTGAGACACAGGAAGATCTCTCCTGGTCTTCCCTGCAGGACAGGTTGAGCTCCTAAGGCCACTCCAGATCCTGCAGCTTTGTCTTGGTCTCCATGACCTGCCCAAGGTCATGCAGGAAAGTCCAAAGCTCAGACTTCCAGTGTAGGAATACCTAATCCCCAGGGACCATCTTTCTCTTTCCTTCCCTTTACTGCAGTTGCTGCTGCCTTGCTCCTCAGGTGGGTCTCTGCTCTTCAGCTCTGTGCTTGGGACATCATTACTCAGTTGCACAGGTAGGAAGGCTGTTGGACAGATCTATTTCCTTTCACTCTGCATTTTCTCTCTGAGTTTGTGTTAACTCTTGATCTAATGCTTTTTCCAAGTGAGCCTGCATTCCTTACTCCTTATGTCAAGATCTTTGGCCAGTGCAGTGTGGCCACTTGGGAAGGTTTAGAGGTTTGAGGATCAGCTTTGAAATATTTCAGCCGCAGATGAACTAAACCAGAACTGGCTCAGTCCTTCCCTGCTTCCATCAGAGCTCAGCTACAGGAATGCAGCACATGGACTGGGGCTGGCAAGACTAAACCAATGTGACTTCTGCTAGGGATTTCCTTGGTGGCCTGAACGATGCTGCTGCTGTCAGAACAGCTCTTCAGGAGCCATGTCCCTTGTTCTCCCTGAACTCAGTCCTGGCTGATGTGAAGAAGGGGCTTGGGAACCATGTCTGCACAGGTCTAGTGGCCTCTGTGTCACTCTGTACACCTCGGGTTCAAGACTCAGATGAAATTCCCCATCTCAGTTTCTGCTATGCCAGGCAGGTGTCTGGGGTGGTGCCTGCACCTGGGGGTTGGAGCAGTGGATGAGGAGAATCTGAGATGTGTGATAGATAAACTCCAAAGGCTAAAGTAGCTTTTTCTGGGCTGACCAAGTCCTAAGTAGCTTTGGATGTGAATGGAGACATTCAGTCCTGTTGCACATGGAGACTATTCTCTGTTTTCATAGAGGGGCTGATGACCTTTCACATCTGTCTGTGGTGATCCCTTGGTGATTCAAGGCACAGTATCATTATCTCACCATGAAATGATGGCACTGGGGTTAGCAGTGTCTCTCCTCTCCTGCCACCTCCCACTTGCAGCCTCACAGCAGTGGAGCTGGAAGTGACAGGAGCAGATTCCCTGTACTGCTTTAAGATGGGGTGGCCATGAAACTATGTGCACTGGAACCAGCTTGCTGTATGCTAAGCAAGCAGGGAGACTCCTTGTTGTAGTGAAAGCAGGACCATTAATAACATTGTTTATAATGTGCTTATTTGCTGATTTGGAGGTCAAGAATGTTTGACATTCCCACTGCTCAGAGGGGGCTCTCTTAGCAAGGACCTCTGCTTTACATGGACACATCTCCTCCTTTTGCAAACCCCTTCTACATTTTCCTGAGAAATGTTTACGGTTGGGAAGTCGCTGACATAATTTTAAACATCTGCTCAGCTCAGAAAGGGAGAGATTGTAATTGTTTTTGCCACGGCCCTCTTAAGCCTCAGCTATTTCTTTCATGCTCTGTGATTCATGTGTCACACTCCTGCTTGCTTCAAGCATCTTGAAATACGCAAACAGCAATTACTCCAGAGCCAGGGAAAGCAAACAGCTCAGCACCTGCTGCTTGGATGCTGTCGCTGCAACTTTAGAGCAGGAATTAATTTTTTATGTGTGTGGGAAGCCCCGGCTCGACAGTGCAGGGGGAGGAGGCTTTTTGGCACCTTCTGTGTCAAGGAAGATGTGGGCACAGGCTTCCTGGCTTCACACCCAGGACCAGGTGAGGTTGGGGACGTCACCCAGAGTCACCCAGCAGGGGTTGGCTCTGCTGCCCACTGGTCCTATGGAGGTCTTCCACCAGTTTATCAGTCATGGAGGCACCTTTCAATAGCTGGAGTGTGATTACAGCAAGAGCCCTGCTCTGTGCTGGTGGTTTGATCCCTGGCTCATCTCTGTGTGATGAGGTTGAGTCTTCCTGCAGCTTTGTCCTGGCTTTGCAGCACTGTGGATCAATGAGAAGAGATGGTGGTTGTTCAGAGCTTTGCTTTCCTGCATTGCTCCAGCTGAGCAATCTCTTCTGAAGACTATGACTGAATTAAAAGTGCTAGAAGTGCTTTTCTCTAATTTTTGTGTGCTGTGCTTAACATTCCTTTATAGCTCTCTGTCTGCTAAAGGAGACGCTCTTATCATTCAAAGCCTGAAATGGAGGTAGAGTTGGATGTGGTG
Organism: Florisuga fusca; assembly: GCA_038090715.1. NCBI lineage: Eukaryota > Metazoa > Chordata > Aves > Apodiformes > Trochilidae > Florisuga > Florisuga fusca. The sequence continues at coordinate 11,003,072 of JAAWXA010000030.1, read as the reverse complement.
ATGTCTCTGGAAAAAGGCTGATGACAGTGAGTGCTGAGTGATTTACAGAAGTAGTTTCTATTTTTTTGGAAAGTAACCCATTTCTCTGCAAAGCAGACAATCAGACAAACAAGGCAAGGGAAGCGGATGCATTTGCAATCTATGAAACAAACTGGGCTGCTTTTCAAATATGAAAGAGATACCCAAGGGCTGCCAAAATCCATTTTGGTGAGGAAAGCAAGGAGACAAACTGCTTTCATGGCAGGGAGAGCAGACCAGGATTCAGAGTTGTGCATCTACCACCTCTAGAGAAGATACGAATTTGTGTAGCAACATTTCTATAATGACCAAATATTCACCTCTGCCCAAAGGAAGGGAAAACCTCTGGTGGGATTATGTCAAAACCCAAGTTTGGGTTTTGGTGTCCTTTGGAATTCTGGCCTGTCTTGTGGGGCCTCTTAAATTCCAGCTGTAAAGTCTGCTTCTGGAAACATCTTTGTGGGAGTGGGCATGGAGCTGCTGGTCAGCCAGTGTGTGTGTGCAAGGTACCAGCTTTGTCTGCCTCTTCTCCACTGCTAGGGTCCATATTCTCTCCTCCTTCTACCTGAGTGCTGGTTTCTCAAAAATCATCTGGGAACTCAGCCTTGGAGATGTCCACCCATGTCTTGCAAGTGGCTGGTCCTGGCCACCTGCACAAAAACCTCTTTGGGGGTGTGGAGAATTGCAGAAGCCCTGTTTCTGTATAAAACTTACCTAAAATAGGAAATTATGTAGGTTGTCATGGCAGAATTTCAAGTTCCAAATAGTATTTGAATCCTAGTTCCCTAAGGAGAAAAGGATGGTGTGCTCGTAGGGGCTGTGTGTCCATCCATCTGTATTCCTTCCTGCATGTTAGTTTTTTTAAATCCTGGGCTAATTTCATCAAGATATCCTATTTTGATAGTGGTCTCAAATACTTTAAATCTTTAAAATTGTGTGGGAATAAATATCTTAGAAGATAACTTTTACTAATAGCTGCAGTGGGGAGAAGACAGACGTCTATGCTCAGCCCTTAGTAGACAGCAGAGACTCCACACAGGGGAATGCTATAAATGCTGCAGCCACAGAAGGAGTTTCAATCACAGCACATCCTTTATTGTGCACCAGAGATTCCAGCCACAATGCAGAAATATCCAGGAAACTACCCTGTGTTATTCCTACTGCTTATAGACAAACTCATCTGCTCTGTTTGTTTGTTTATTTGTGTTTTGCTTTTGATTTTATGGGGAAGCCGCGGGGCACAACATTTTAAATTAGCCTCATATTGCTGGAGGAAATGGTGAGAAAGGTCACAGAAATATCCCCCATTTGGCAAGGAAGGACCTTTTAAAGCCACGTCCAGGCTGCTCTGTGTGGAGCAGGGTGTCCAAGATGTGCTGAAACAAGGCGTGGGAACGCGGAGCAGGACCCGGGGCAGCCCCTTTGGGAGGTTGGGGGGTGCCTGGGGGGTGACATGGGCTGCCAGCAGCATGCTGCCCTGTGTCCCCTCCCCAGCCCTGGGCTTGGCTGCTCTGCTGCCCTGGTGCTGCTCTCTCCTGGGGGTGGGATGGTTTCTGTGCTAAAGGTAAATCGAGGCTCCAAGAATGTAGGGTCCAAGGAAGGGGCAGCTTTTTGGCTGACATCAGTGATGGGATCCCATCACCTCACCAAACTACCTACCTACAGCATATCCCAGGCTAAGCTATTTGCTGTAAGGTCTCTTTATCACTGGAATAAATAGGTAAAGATAGGGGAAGCCCTCCCCTTAGAGGTGCCCCTTTGGAAGGTGTGTGAGGGCCCATCACCCGTGGGGGATTGCTTCTCACCATGGAACCAGCAGAACTCAGGGTGTTCAGATGTGGTCACCTTGCTGGAGAACCTGCTAGGGGCAGGTGAATCCCACTCAAACTCTTCAGTTCCATCCCCAACAGAGGTGGCTCAGCGCAGGGTTTCAGTCGACCTCTGCCAGCAAGCTGAGCCTGAAACTGAGGTGAAGATGATGAGCAAATCTGGGGGCTAGGATTCTCCCAGGTGGACCTTAAATCTGCTCTGCCTCTGAAAATAAAGTGTAAATGACTTCTTGCATAAAATCTGTAGTTAGGGCAAGGCCCTGGTTACGGGGAGTGCGTTCTGAGGGTGTTCATGTCCTTTTGTTCAGAACCAGATTTATGGATGTGCTTAGAGGTGGCTGACTGATACCCACGACCCTTTTGGCACTCCTTAGAGTGGCTGCAAAGAGCAGAAATTAGAGGAGATATTGGAAGCCCTAACTGCTAAGGGTTTTTCTGGTTATGTTGACAAATAACAATGGCGTATTTCATTTTTTTTCCTCCTTTGCTGTTTGCTGATGTTCTCAGTGCAATGGAGAGGCAGCTATGGTGCTGCAGCTAATTGAACCCAGCTGGTTTTTGCAAACCAAATGTGCTTGGAATGAAAATGCTTTTCTTGTGATTATCTTTAAGGAAGATGCAGCCTCTAATTCTCCTTTTGCCATTTCTATCTGCAGTTCTATACCCCAGTGTGGAGGTGTGTGACCATGTGTATGCTCACTCTTCTGTGGCCACTGCCCTGATTGTATTTTCACTCTTTCTATTATTTCTGTACACTGTAGAAGTTATGAAACTTGAAGAAAGAAGCCAGCAATGTGGCCTGCCCTAGGCAGAGATGATCTTTGTGTGTGGGGACCAGGGCGTTGGAAAAACTGACACTTGTTTTTGTCATAAAAACTGCTTTTTGCTAATTCCAGGCTGGCTTGGTAATATCTCTGCGAGATCCTTGGCAGTTCCAAATACCCTTTTGCTATGCTCCCTGCAATTGTTTATTTTATGGTGTCAACTACTTTGTATTGTTAGGACATCTTCACGAGCCAATATTTTCCTTGGCAAAAATCTTGGAGTCACAAGCTCAGTCTCTCAAACTTTCCCCCTGAGTGCTGAGCATGCTCTTACGTCTGCAGAGGGCTCATGAGTAGGAGAAGAGGGGGATTAACAAAGAGGTGATCTCAGCCCATTGCACTTTGCATGCAGCACATGGGGCAATTTAACATTCACAACTTCAAGTGCTGCAAGATGATGCCTGTGACTCCTCCCCAGTGGTTACAGCTGTGAAGTGCTAAAGCACAACACTTGGCTTTCTTGGAGGCTGGAGACCAAAGGCTGTTGAAAACCCAGAATTAAAACTTGGCCCTTCCTTTGTCATCCCTGAGGTGTGGATGCAGCCCCTGGTGTGTTGCAGCCTCACCAGCAGCAGGTCAAGTGTTCCAGGGACAGAAATGGGTGAAGGTGGATCTTGGGTTTGGGGATTTGGTCTTGGGAAGCTGCTTCTATTAGAGACTACTGAAACTCCTCTGAAAGGTTGTGAGGATGGTTCTCACAGCAAGCAGGGGAATGTGTGGTGTAAATTTGGAGAGGGGACTTACTGCATGCCAAGGTGGCTCAGTCTGGGTGTCACATCACTCTGCCCTTATTTAGAGATGGATGTCAGAGAAATTATTGCTCTATTTTTACTGAAGCATTGGCATGTATTTTTTGGTCCTGTCAGGCTGTTGCATCTTCTTGCTCTGGATGAGCCTTGTACCTGTTGTTTTATGGAGAAGCCACCATGTCCTGGTGAACTGGAGAACAAACCTGTTGCAATGAGCCACGAGGCACAGCATTCTGGTAGCCTCAGTCTCGGGAAAGCCCTGGCCACCTCCAAGGCTCCTGATTGTGAGGGGTACAAGTGGGCAATTCTCCTCCAGCTTCTTGGTGTTCCCTAGGAGCTTCCTCCCCAGTAAAGAATGGCTTTTTTTTTTTTGTCTTGCCAAACCACCAGCAGCACTATCATCAGTGATGGTCCCATGGCCAGGTGCCTCTGCATCCTGGTTTGGATGGTCCTCTGACCATTGCAGCTCTCACAGGTTTAAGGGGCCTCGGCCAGGTAACATAAAGACTCACCTGGGGTGAACTCAACCACTGTCAGATGGGTCCTAATTATGTAGGAATGAACCACCACAGCACAGAGCAGGATCTAAGCCTGGATTGCCTGAGCAGTGACGAGGGGGTTGTGTTTCATCCTGGGAGAATTGTGAGGGTTATTTTGGTGGAACACAATGGAAAAAGCAGGGACTGCGGCTGCCTTCGCAACTCTTGGCTGTGCAGATGACAAAGTTTGCCTTCTGGCGTGCCAGGCCTTTTTGCCTTCATTAGGGTTTGGAGCATTTCCTTTTTTCTTTCCCTCCTCCCCTTCCTTTCAGTCTCCCTTTGGCTGCTCTTTGTCCCTGAAGCCCACGCTGACGGGACCATCCAGCAGATAAGGAAACGGTGCGAGTTATGTTTTGTATCATCTATGGTTGGAATTTTAGTGCTTCAGGGTCAGCTTTAAATTATCCCTGGAGGGTTGGTTGTGTTTTATAAGTTGGATGGCTTGGCTCACAGCCCTTTGATTTTCCAAATAATACAAATCTATAGACATTTGCCTTTGGCGCAAAACCCCTCCCCGCTTCGAAGTCAAGAATAATTATTTTCCCAGAGCCAAGGTCAGCAGCTGGAGTCAAATAATGGGATGAAAAAAGCCACTCTTGTTGTTTTTCACATTACTTTTTTTAAAAAGAATTTTTAAAAGAAATCTCAGTGCATTAGCATCCATCCCTGGCTCCCATGGCAGCCCAGACAAGGTTCTCTAACTCAGGTACAGCTCCCAGTATCCTCCACCAGGGCAGTGATTTCCTCTAAAGGTGAATGACTCTCATGTAACAACCCGGAAAATCAGCCCCACCTTCTTTCCCAGCTTCCTGAACAAAACTTTGGAAACCTTGAGTTAAAGTAGTCATAAATAAGGTTGTACTGAAACAAGAGCCCAGCGTGTTTGTCAGTAAGATCCCTGCTGTTGTCAGAGTGGATGTTCTGTAGCACTTGTTAGTTTTTTACCTTAACCCAAAGCTGCAGAAACAGAGGGCAGGAAAGGGGAGGAGAGAGAAAATGAGACCTGGGTGGGCAGTGACCTTGGGAGGAGCCCTGGGTTCTGCCATTGCATGGTTTGCATCCACCTGTTAGAGTTCCAAATCTGCTCGTGGCTCAGCAGGAGAACATGGGTATGTCTGAGTAGGATGGCTTTGGGGATATTTATTGTTGGCCTCCCTGGAACAGTTTAGTTCTGCCCCTGGGCTCAGGTACATGGCCCGTTTGCCATGGTGCAGTGAGCTGGGCTGGGTCCTGGTGCAGTGCCCTCCACAATGGGTGTGCCATGCCAGGAGACATGGCTCTGTCTGCAGTGACAAATGCACAGAAAGCCACAAGAAATGGCAGGCAGCTGGTGTTTCTCTTGCCTAGTGGTCGGTGTTTCTCTAAGGTTTTCCGAAGTAGTCTAAAACCTCACAATTTCCATTTTTTAAAAAAATTATTTTTTATGGCTAGCTGGAAACCATGCAGCTCACACCAACAGAAATACTTCATTTTGATTCCTATTTTTTGTAAGGAGAGATATTCTCTAAAAGTGACTTGCATGAAAAATGGCAATTTCAGCTTTTTCTAAAAAAAGTTAAATGGAAAAAGTGGGGAACACTAAAATTCCTTCCCAGAAGAATTTGGAGGGGAGCAGGTTCTTGCTGTGCTCCTGTGGAGCAGCTGGTGTTCCCTTGCTGGCCACGGTGCTGCTGTGCTGTGTGGGATGGGGCATTCTCAGACCCTTCTGCTGCTGTGGTTTTAGGGATGAGCCCTGGGGACATCCCTCCTCACCTGGCTCTGTGGAGAGGACTCAGGATGCAGGAGAAATGTCCCCCACTTGCTGGCCTAACTGGTGGTTTGGAAGAGAAAAATGTACACTGCATCTGTCCAGTGTGTTATTAGCACGACTTTCCTTCTTGAGACTGCTGAATACTAAGGATTATTATTTCAGGCATCCTTTCCCCTGCTACTGAAAGCCCATTAGTATGGAAAACAAACCCTGCTCTCTCTGAGCACATGGATCTTTTTGGTCTGGACCAGCTTGTGTCAGAGTGACATAACCCAAAAAAACAGTAGGAACCATTTGACTGATATTCTGCTGCCAGAAATATTGAAGGTTAAAATAATTCTTGGCAGGGTCTCCCTCCCCTGTGGATCCCAGGTGTTGGACGTGCTGGTTCCAGCTCTGCCTTTGCTGCTTTGGCCTCTTGCAGGGCTGTGAAGCAATCCATGGCAGGGAAAGCCAAGGGTGAGGAGCCACGACCGAGTGGGACAGACTGGGTCTGGGCCAGCACACGTTCCCCTCTCCAGCTCCATGGCTCCCTCTGCTCTCAGCTCAGTGGGGACGTGGCTGCATCCTGGCAGCACTGCAGGGCCATGCTTGGCCCAGGACCTGGCTCTGAAGGCTTTTGTAAGCCCAGGATGGGGAGGCAGGAACCTTTGGGCTCTACCATGAGCCTTGCCCTCAGGGATGGAGCTTCAGGCTGTGCCAAAGGAGGAACATTTGGGCAAAAATCCCCAGATGAGGCACCAGCAGTCAGAGGCTGTTCTCTCCACAGGTGATGGCTCAGGGGAGGTGACAGTATTGCTTTGCAGCCACAGGCACATCTTGTAGTTCCACACTGGAGTGCTTTTCCTTCCCTTTCATCTTATTTGTGTGTCAATACTGAAGGTGTTATTTGTTATTTACATGCTTAATGTATTTTCTCCTTGAGCTTCCTCAGTGCTGGTTGTATTCCCTGGGTAGACATTGGTTGTATTCTGTGCTCAGCCTGCTAAAAACTGCCCCGTGGGGCTGCTTGGGGCATCAGCCAACAAGGGGAAGAGTAATGGCTGAGGTGGCTGGTGTGCCTGGAGACCTCTGTGAAAAAAACACCCCAGCAAAGCAACAAAGAAACACCAACATGCAGCATGACCTTGGGTAATTCACTACTTCTTTCCTTGTCTCACTTCCAAATCTCTAAAATAATGATTACTTGTTATTTTAAAGATAATTACTCAATATACCTTGTCCCTAAGATGGGTGGACATCTGGGTGATCAGCTTTAGCAAGAATTCCAGGGGAACAGACCCATTTTTGTGGAAGTGCCAGCTTCTTGGCTGGTGCAAATCAGGAGAGTTTGGTCAAGCAGAGCTATTTTGCACCAGGTGGAGATGTACCCCCCCAGAAATCCACTTTGCATCTGTACCTACCTACAGGTCATCTTGTAAAGTGTGAGCACAGTTTTCAGATCAGCTGAATCTCTGTGTATGGAGAGCTTTCAGATCAATGGGTACATCATGTGCCAGTTTGACAAAATAAACCTTGCTGTCTTCAAAGCAGTCTCCAAAGATTGCCCAATCAAGCCTCAAAATCCTCCTCCTGGGCAGCAAACAGGTTTTATTATATTTTACAAAGCAGCAAACCAATGCTGGGGTTAAAGCTGATAATTTGGAAAGCTGCCTCTAATCCTAGGGTGCCTCCAGGTTTTATTCCCACCCTTCAGTGCTGTCCCTTTGCTGCCATCACAAGGTGGTGCTTGGTGAGTGTTTGATCTTCAGTCTGTGCTGAGGATGGGAGGGTGATGGAAAGGCTGGTGATGGGGGATGATGAAAAGGCTGGGGATGGATGATGGAAAGGCTGGGGATGGATGATGGAAAGGCTGGGGATGGGAGGGTGATGGAAAGGCTGGGGATGGGGGATGACGGAAAGGCTGGGGATGGGAGGATGATGGAAAGGCTGAGGATGCGGGATGATGGAAAGGCTGGGGATGGGAGGATGATGGAAAGGCTGGGGATGGATGATGGAAAGGCTGGGGATGGGAGGGTGATGGAAAGGCTGGGGATGGGGGATGATGGGTGCTCATGAGCTGTACAGTTGCTGCCATGCTGCACCACGGCTTCCCAGCTCACCCCAGGACCTACCAGCTTCAAGGAGGACCAGATCTGGAAATCTGATTTTTTTTTTCTCCACACTGGGCATTGCCCCTTGGGGCTGTTCACTCTGGTTCCTGGTATCAGATGAGGAGCCACTGCCCAAGGGAAGGAAGCTGACTGTTCACCTGCCTGTTGCTCCATTGCTCTGCACCTGGTGTTGTCTCTCCTGCCTCTCCTGAGTGGGTGTATAATGGTTCCCACTCCCATTTCACAGGCACTCTGGAGAGGTAAACAAGGTGAGGGCTGGGATGGTCTGGCTCAGAGAGTGGAGATACCTTCCTGCAGAGTTTATACCCATGCTAGGTGTTATTGGGTCATGCCTTCCCTCCCCAGACACCCGCAGAGTTTCGCTGTGTGTGTAAGCAGCACAACCAAATCCTGCAGAAAAGACTCCAGGAACCACTCAGAGGGAGAGCAGCTCTCCTACAGCCCCGTGGGGCAAGGGCTTAGCTAAGAGGTTGAGCAGTCCATGAATTTTCCACATAATAAGAAGGGTGCTGAGGGGGTTTGTACCCTTCAGGCTGCCCAAGGTGTGTGCCTGTGTGTCAGGATGAGCCCCTGCAAAGCAGGCAGGGCACCCAGCTCCTTGTGCTGTACGTGGTGGGATCTGCCTCTTGTCAATTCAGGAGTCACACACTGGGAAGGTTGCTTGGGAAACAAGAAGTTTGCAGCAAGTTTGCTTCCTTTGGATGGTTGCTTGTGATTTGAGTTGGTTCCACACCTGCAATGTACTGAGAGGAGCTGAAATGGGAGTAGCTGCAGCTCCACCAGGGGCCACAGCTTCAGACTGGTTTTAAAGGGAGAGGACTGCAAGGTCTGAGCAAAACCTCAGCCCTGATTAAGCCTTTGGGTGGTGCCTGTGGATTTTGGTGGTGTGGGCATGGAGCAAACCTTGCAGCAAGCAGAGTGCAGTGTGTGGGGGAACTGTTGCTGGTAGAAGAGGAGATGGGGCTGGGGAGACCTTGGCTGCAGCAGCAAAACACTGTGGGAGTCCAAACTTTTTATAAAATGACAAAAATCAAAGCTGGCTGTGGGAAGAGGCTGCAGATGACTTAAAAGATGCCTTGGCAGAGAGAGGTCAGATCCAAGGATTAGGTAAAGCAGTTGGGTCTCCTGTTCTGAAACACATGGATGAAGCACAGGACCTGGGACTCAGCACATGGGGTAGCCTACTGGTCCCATTTGAGGTGTCCTGGTGTTACCAGCCAGAACAAGTTAGGTGCCAGTCATTTCCATTCAGGGAGATGCCAGGATTGCTCACATTGAGTTACCATGAACAAAATTTAATGTAATGATGAATACAATATCATCATGTGTTTGAGATAGAATTGGATTTCTTTTAAAAATTTCCTCCCTCCTGTGCTGTCAATGGTGATGCAGAATCAAGCATAATTGAATATTGAAATAAATTTTCCTATGACAAAAAAAAAAAGACCAAAGAACTGCATAAGAGGCAAATACTGGACTGGAAGCACAGGGAGAAATGGTGCCACCCAGAAATTAAGTCTGATGGCTTTGGGTGGAATTTTAGCCCCATTCAAACGAGTGGGATAATTTGCATCAGATGAGCTGTGATAAACTTTAATCTATCACAGATAATAACCCCTTGCTGCTTCTAACACAAGCAGTGTCAATATGGGTTTCTAGGCTTCAGGCAAGCCTGATCACAGCTTGGTTCACAGTTGCCTTACCAAAGCCAATTGCAAAATCATCCTGACTTCAAGGCAACCAGGTTTGGGCCCTGAGGCAGCCCTGGCCTCTTAGTCAGTCGAGATCAAGTGTTGTATGAATTCAATACCTGATGAATCACCTCTTAGGATATAGTTTTTCCCAGTAGAGGGAGAGGGGTGTATTTGACAACCCAATATCATCCTTCTCTCTTTAACTGCCGAGAAGCTAATCCAGCCAAATCTCCTGGCAGCAGACATCTGAAAAAGGCTGGAAACTGCCCTGCCACGAACGTGGCAATGTACTGTAAAAAGAGCTTTAAGCTGAAATGCTATTTTATTGCAACAGTTGCTATAGTTTCTGGTTCTGGCAGGGATTCCCTCCTTACAAGCCTTGGTTTAAGGGGGGTGTTGTAAGTCAGCTGTTGTGATTCACATTAGGCTGAAACTTGGCACCAGGACATCTGTATGTTAAAGTCATCCCCTGCAGGGCTCCTGAGCTTCCCCAAAGTGTGTGTGCGTGGCTTGTGCACCAGAGAAATATCAGCTCAGAGTCACCTAAAAGTCTCCCTTTAGGGTTACAGGCAGCAGAGTATTATTGTGAGGGAGGAGCAGCCAAGGGCAGGAACAACCCGGCATAGGTGCAGCCCTGTGAGCTGGAGTATCAGTAACTTTATTACAGCCCTCTGTTTTATGTTATATTTTGCTCTTTCCAAGGAGACAAGGTAGAAAATGAGAACCCATGTGTGCTCCTGGCTCTTTGTTCAATTTCCATCTGTCCCCAGCAATGAGACATTGAAGCTGCAGGGAAAAGAGGAGAGAATACACCAGCCAGGTTTCTGCTTGGTTTGAGTGTGTTGTGTGGGATGTGGCAGCATCTGCAGCTGTCCCAAAGAAGGTGGATGCAGAGAAATTCCCCCCAGCAGCCCCAGTGTTGCAAGGGAAAAGCTCAGGATGGAGCACTGGTGTTTCTGCCACTCGTTATGGGCTGTGCAGAGGTGCAGAGCACTGGTGCTGCTGTCTCTGTAGAAGGCAGATGTACTCTTGGGGCTTATTTAGGGGGACTGGAAGCCATGGTGTGGACAAGATGGTCAAATTTTTCATTTCCTGACAGTGGTTTGCGACCACTTCTGGTTAGCAAGAAGCAATCACTTTATTTTCAGTTAGCATGAAGTGAGCCACCTCTAGGAATACCTCACCTGGAGGTCAGTGGCTGTGGCAAAGGTGGAGATCTGTCACTACAAGATGTCAGGTGAACTAAAGCCTAGAAGATAATTATTTTTTTGGGGTCTCAGCTCGGCATAAAGTCCAATTTTTTGTGTCATGGTCTGTTGCTGTTAGCATAGGTCCTGCACACAACCAACCTCATGCCCACCAGGGTCTGACCTCCTGCAGAAAGCTGTTGGTGATGGAGGGGTCAGGGCAGCATCTCCCCAGGGGATGTGCATCCATACACAGCTCTTAGAAATCCCCAACTCAGAGAAACTCAGGTCAGATTTGCCATGTCAGAGCTGCAGAGAAGGAAAGGGGCAGGATGGTCTTGAAGAAAAATAAAAAAGAAAAACCTTTCCACCCCATGGGCCTCTGCTCCTGAGCTGTCTGGATGCTTTGGGATCACCATGTGGCACAGGTGATGCTGTGGGGTTCCCTATCACAGAGGAACAGCCCTGTCACAGGCAGGTCACTCAGCAGGTTTCTCTTTGAAGTTTAGCAAAGGTCTGGATATTTTTTTCTAATTTTTTTTTTCCCTCACTACTTGTCTTGCTGGGACAAATGCACTCCTGTTGTTTCAGAGCCAGCTGTGCTTTATGCAAACCAGATGCCCACTGCAGATGGCTGTCAGGTGTTCCTGCTGCCAGGCAGCTCGTGCCGTGACTGATCCATGACATGATGAAGAGGTCAGTTTGGGAAAGGTGAAGCTCTGCTCCAGCCCAGTGCTCCTCCTGGGGCAGTGTCCATGTCCCTGCCATGAATCTTAGGCCACTCAGGACCTCCATTTCTGCTCCATTTCCCAAAGCTTCCCCAGATGGGACCTGTCCAAACCCAATGCAACTTTGCAGCCATTGCCTTGGAGAGGGGAAGATGTTTTCAGAAAAAGGGAGTGCAAGGAGCAGTTCTTGGGAGAAACGTGAGATGGGCTGTAGAGATCACAGCTTCCCACGTGCTCCTGCAGAGCCCCAGGCAGGCAGGGCAGATGAGATGCTGCCTTCTCCCTCCTAAGCCAGGGTTTCATTATGAAAAATGAACCACGTGCCCTGGTCCTCTCCACCAGCTCCTTTCCTTGTGGGTTTCTGTGTGCTGCAGTTGCATTTTGGAGACATCTGGATTCAATAACCCTGTTGATACAGCCCATAAAATTAGAAACCAAACACTGCGGAAGGCAGAGGTCAGCGAGTGATTCATCCCCATGTCATCTGCTGGGGCTGGAGTGTTCTGTGACTTGGGATGGGGCTTTGTGGGGTCCTGGGGATGCAGTGGGGCAGCCCCCTGCCCACAACTCCCCATGCTCCAGGAGGAGAGGTGGGAAAGCAGGAGGAGGCGTTCATCTCCTCTGGCAATTCCCTGACCTCAGATGGGGAGACCTGGCACCTCCCCGCAGCTCTGTGGCTCTGCAGACCCTTTTTGGGAGGCTGATGGAGGACTTGGAAAACCTGGGCTCGTTTCCTCTCCACAAACTTCTTGTGTAACTACAGGCAAAGCTCTGCTTTCCTTCTGGCCTGCTGCTGGGGCCTTAAAACCAGTGCTCGAGCTCTCTTTTGGGTGGAGAAGTCTCTGTGTGCACAACCCGATCCCTGCAGCCTGCTGCTGCCCTTCCCTGCCCTTGCAATGCTCTCCAAGCACCCAAGTACCTCTGCCATCATCTCTGATGAGGAATGGATAGCCACAATGTCCCAGTGCCCCCTGGTTGCTGCCATGGCTGCTTGAGGTCCCAGTCCTGCCTGGCAGGTCCCTTGCTGCCAGCTGGCACAGCCACTTGGTGCCCTCAGACTGGCTACAGGTGGTTCCACCACCCCGAGGTCCTTCCTGCCCTGGTGGCTCTCAGTCACCTTTGTCTTTGGGCAGGTTTGGGGAGGTGTGAGCTCTGATTTGTTACTCCTCTCTCCCCGGTGAAGAGGAGAGGAGGCAGTGTTCTGTTCTGCAATGCCAGGAGCAGGGGATGGGGTGGATTAGACTGCATCTTTGGGGGGGTGGTGGTGGTTTGAAGTTCACACTTTAATATATTAAAATGGAGAAAGGAAGAGAGGAGGGAAGGGAGCAGAGCACAGCTTTGGGACCAGCCTGCTGGACTGGTGAGCAAGGATTCAGCAAACTTCTGGGTAGCCTCAAGCCCAAGAGTGTGTGCTGGCATCAGTGCATGTGTGGGCATCACCCTGCATTTGCCTTGTGATTTCTGAGCCTCGGTGGGGCTTGCTCACTTTGCTTTCTCTCCTCAGCCGAGTGAGCAAGGGACTTGCATATTTGTGTGGTGACAGCATGCAGCCTGCTGTCTCCAGAGCACAAAGACACTCACCAGAGAGATGAAGGATTTGTTTTCATCATCTTGCTGAGGGCACTGACTCACACAGGGACCCTGGATGATGGGGGAGGGATTTCAGATGCAGGAGGAGAGCCTGAATCCTGCCAACAGAGCTACCTGCAGGGCTGCAAGGACTTTTAGATGGTGTTTGCTACAGCCAGATGTCCCTTGTCATCTGGAAATGGGTTATCCCCTGGTGTGGGTGACCTGGCTCTTGTAGGGAATGCGGGACAGGATTGCTGGAGAAGAGACCCCTGCTCAGGTTGTTGGGAGCAGGTGGTGATGTCACACCAGTTCCAGACTGGTGAATGGGCACTGGCCCAGCTGGGGAGCTGGGCTGGGACTTTGTGCTCCTGCTTTGGTTCTCATAGAGCTCTGGGACAATGGTGTTTGCTGATCCTCATCAGAATGGAGGGGTTTTAGCCACTCCATGCAGGACCTGGTCTAGACAAGAGTTTTTATTCTAACTACTGGTTTTTATCTGGATTGTTCTGCCATTTTTATTCCCCCTCCTCGACCTCAGCACATTGAGACCACTGGTTCTGTTGGCATGGAACCATGTTTTCCTACTACCCCACAGCCAAGATGATAATCTCTGGAGCCACTTCCTGGGCAGTTTTTTTGGTGGAGAATATCTGTGGTTTCTCTTGTGTTTGCACAAGTATTTATATCAGCAAACACACGGAGCAGCTCTCAGCCCTCTGGTATTGCAGAGGAGCATCTCATACATCCAAGCCCTGATGATTCAAAGACTTTTCCTTCCTCTGAATCTTCATCCTGGCTGAAGCTGTTGATTTCCCAGCCTGCCATAGGCTCTTCCACACCCGCCCTGCCAAATCTCTTCTTTTTCTGGGAGAAAGCTTCCTGACAACTCGTGGTGTTTACAGCTACCCAAGTGCTCCACGGGGCTGTGCAGCTCATGTGTGTTGCCTGGGGGCTGTGTTCTCCAGCCCTGCCCTGCCCTGAGCAGGGCTGTGGCAGCAGTGGGGACACTCTGATCCTTCACCTGCAGCATCCAGCCTGGAGTGAACCCCAGGGGCACTCCTCACTTTCCTTGGTGCTGGTGCCAGGGGGATTCCCTGAAGTTAAGGGATGAGATGGGATTTTGGCAGAAACCTCAGTATTCAACTCAGGGCAAGCAAGTTGCCAAGAGAAGGTTTTGTCTTTTGCCATGAGGCTCTAGGTTGGACTTGAGCAGACTGAGCTGGGCCCTGGGGGCAGAGGGGCTTTGTTCTTCCCACAGCTCAGCAGGGATTTCAGCTCTGGCCTGGCCTGGCTGCAATGGCTCAGCCTCAGCCAGGAGGCTTGGGATGGGGTTCAGTCTGCCCAGAAGGGGCTGCAGGAGGGAGCTCAGCAGCTTTCTGTGGTGCCAGCAGTGCCCGGGCAGCATCCTGCAGCTTCACAGAGACAGATCGTGGTCACTTCCCTGCCCAGTGCACATCTCACTCCTTTTAAGGTGAATTTTAATCCCACCTAACTTTGCTGAAGGCAAACTGATATTCCCTGAGGAGGCACGGGCAGGATCAAAGACCAGAGAGATCTTTTTTCTAGAAAGTTTGGCTGGATTAGGCTAGGCTTTTATAAATATGCAGATCAAGTACATGACCTGTGTTTCATTTCAAGGATGTTTTATTAACTTTATTTTTTTGACTTGTTTTGGCTTGAATGTGGCTTGGCTGAAAGGCCTCAAACTGTTAATAACTTTGGCCTTGGTGTGAGCTTGTGCTGTTAACTAATTTGCAGTGGGTTTCTTTAATTATAAATGCTCTTACTTGTTCACATCATCAGAGTCTGCATGGCAGATACATCTTTTTAGAAACCATGTGCCTGGGCCTCGAGGGAGTTGTAAAGGCTGTGGCTCAGCTGGGAGGCTCTTGGGCCACACAGACATCAGGACATCTGCAGGCAGAGCCCAAGCTTGTGTTGGGAACACGAGAGGAAAGTGGTTGTGTGGAGCTCTTCACTAGGAGGATGATGGGAGCTGAAAAATCACTCCCACGTAGTCCCAAATGATGCAGCCACTTGTCAGCTGCAGATGAAAAATATCTGTCTCTATCTCACCCCAACAGGGTTTCTGCTCTGCAGTGGGGGCTGCAAATATTTTGGAGCTTGCAGAGAAGTGTGATGGCTGAAGCACCCTGGTAGGGTGGCATCTGGAGAGGAAATGCCCAGGCAAAAGAGGAAAAACAAATCAGATCTCTTTCTGGTTTCCTAATTGTTGGTGTTTAAAAAACAAAAAAAAAAGCAAAACAAAATCAGCCCACAAAAAAATCAACAATAAACCACAAACAAACAAAGAAAAAACCCCTCAAAGGAGTTCCTGATGGGACAGGAGCTCAGCTTTCTGCACTGTAGCCCTTGCTGCCTTTAACAACTCTTCTCTCAGGCCCCGGTGAGCAAAGGGGAAGGCGAGTGCTGAAACAAAAGGCTGCCAGCTCAGCAGGCTGGAGGAGCTGTGGGGTCCTGGGTTGGCCCAGAAATCAGCCACAGAGGGAAGGAGAAGTTAATTAGGTGGCATAAATCACCTCAGAGGGCTGGCAGGTGAGCGGGTGGCTGAGGAGCGTCTGGGCAGCACCAGGGCAGGGCAGAGCATCCCTGCCTGGACATGCTGGGGTGATCTGACTCACACTGAGGACACGTTCATCAGAGCCCCAGGGAAGGATCTGGGCTTTCAGGTGCTGCTGGGCTCTGGCAGGTTTAGCCTGGGGGGGGGAACAAGGCCATGCTGGGGTGCAGGAGGTGTTTGGAGTGTGTTGGGTTCAGCTCCCCCTCCTCCTGTTGCACTTTTTGCTTTGCATCCGTGCCCCAGCACCCACACCCACCAGGCTGATGTGTGTCGTGGTGGTGGCCCACGTGTGGCATTGTGTGGTCATGGTCATGAGCTCATGGTCAGGTTTGGGTTCTGGTCCCAGGGAGCAGTTTTGGGGTGGTGGGCAGCAGGAGCTGCTGGCTTCTCAATCACCCTTTGGCTCTGGCCAGCCAAGCCACACAAGCTCTGAAGCCATGCAGCTTGAATCCAAACATTTAAAAGGCTCTGCCCGTTCTGCCCCCTACCCCTTCCCTCACCCCCAGTCCTGAAAGCAAAAGAGTTCAAGAGTTTCACACAGCATCCAGTTTCAGGCAAATGCTTTCTGTAAAGCTAACTGGAGATACTCCTCCACTCTGTTCCCACTCACATGAGAGTGCTGGGGAGGTTGGGGCTGTGGTGATGTCCCCTGCATCCTCAGGAAGGGGCTGGGGCTGCTGCTGCCCGGCACACGGGGCTGAGGAAGGGGCTGAGTGGTTCAGTGGGAGCTTTTGTCAGATCCTCATTAACTCTTGGAGCTTTATGGCAACTGCTTCACCCTGGAGAATAGTCATCCCAAAGAATTTATGATGCGAATCTTCATCCCAGACTTTGCAGAGGAGAGTGTGAAATGGTTCAGATCAGGGGGATTTGCATAGCATGAGCTGACTGGGATGTGCAGCTGCCCATGAAAGTGCTTTTAGGAACCCCCTCCTCCCTCCTCTCTGTTTTATTCAATGCCCACCTTGCTCAGCATGGCCCTGGGGCTGCCCAGGGTGGGAGCTGACCCAGGGATCTGCACTGGATCCCAAGTGGGGAGGCTGTGGATGATGTCTGCACATCCCTGAGGGGCCCATTTGGGATGGGATGAACAGGCTGCTGATGAGAGCCCCTGCCTGGGTGCAGCCCCATCGGTGCCTTTCTCAGCGCCAGGTTTGGGTGCCAGGATGAGGGCTGCGGAGGAGCCTCAGGTTTAGGAGCTGGGCATTGACTTTTGGTGAATTACCTTCATATTTTTAATTCCCTGCTCACCCGTGAGTGTCACAACAAGAGAGCCTGGAAAAATTCCCAAACACACCAGAAAGGAATCTAATTTCTTTTCAAGGGAGTCGCTGCAAAAAAACATTTGAGTTATTTGCTGAGCTCCAATAATGATACTTTGCATTTGCATTGCAGCTTCCACCTAAGGGCATCTTGGCACAGCCAGTAATTAAACCTCCAAGTCCTTGTGAGGGAGACAAAGCCCTTTTCTAACATTTGACAGACAGCTAAACTTTGGGCCAGGGTCAGATTAAGTGGCTTGCTCGGAGATGTACATTGAGCGTGCAGCAAATCCAAACTCAAACAAGAGCCTGGCTCAGCCCAGAGAGACATTTGGGATTCTGGTCCCTCCGCTCTGCTCCAGTTGTTTTTTTGTAAGCCTCTGTCGTCTGGTGGCAGCTCAGAGACATCCCTGCTTGGTAGCAAATGCAGGAAAGTCTTTTGTTGGATTTAGGCAACAAGGAGAGCTAATTGGAAATTCAATTTTCATTTAGAAAATGCAGCTTGGTCTGTGGTACCTTACCAGCCCGAGAGTTATCTCTCTTAGTCCTAGGAGAGTCTTAGGAATTTGCACCAGCACTGTATGCGTTTCAGCTCTGTTTTCTTTAGAGCTTTATGGTCAGTAATTAATGGTGTAATTACACATCGGCATAATGACAGCTCCTGACAGGGCAGAGCTCGGGGCAGGGCACTGAGTGTCACTCATTGTTCAGTGCTCTTTCTTTATTTTGGAGCATGAAAGCAGCTTTGGGGGCTGCCTGATTCCCACCAGGGGAAACCCTTGTGCACCAGCAGTAGGTTGGATGGCACCAGCACCCTGCAGAACCTGCACTGCTCTGCTGGGAAGTCTCCTGGCATCTCCTAGTGCCTGTCCCACCATCCGCTGGGTGAATCCCGAAGGATAAGACCTGGGTGGGAAGCCAGCACGGCTGCCAGCAGTCAGTGGGGCAGAGCTGTGCCCTGTGGAGGTGTTGGAGCTGAGGGTGTTTTCTCTGTCCCTCCAGGCTGTTTCTGGGATTCCCAGGGCACCACCCCTCTGTCCAGTGCCTTGGATGAAGAAGAGCAGGTCTGGAAGGTGGGGGCTGAGGGTGCTCCAGGGGCTACAGCTTGTGTGTGCAGGCAAGTGGGGGCACACAGGGGGTTCTTTGGGTTCTCCTTTCCATGAGGAGCAGCACTGGGATGCAGTTCCATCGTGCAGTGGTGCTGCAAGCAAGGGTGAGGTCTTGGATCCTGCTCTCTGGTTCCCTTCCATCTCTCCAGCAGGCACATCCAGAGTCAGGACAGGTTTCCTCACCCTGAGCTATTGTGGCCCAAGCAGACTCCAGGGACATCTGATGGAGTTATTTTAGGGTTCATCACCTACACTTGCTGCACTAGGGACGGGCACTTGAGCCCTGGGGTGTTTTCCCTGTTTCCTTGCAGCCCCTCTCGGAGCTCCTGTCCTGCCCTGAGCGGAGCCTCCGGAGCAGCCAGTGCCACCCGGGTCCTGGGAGCCACCAGGACACAGCCAGGCCGGAGGACACGATGTGGCTCCCTCCCAAGACCTTGGCTGCTCTTCCATCCCCATCTACTGGCCAGCCTGGAAAAGAGCTTTCCCGGGAAAACGTCCCGCGGCTGCAGGGCAAGGACAGAGGTGTGGGGAACAGTGTCACCCCAGCTCCTCATCCTTGTGCCATCGCCACTCGGCCCTGGACAGGAAGGTGGGACCAAGGGTGGGTCTGGCTGCAAGGAGGAAGCAGTTCCTGCTGGGATGAATCGGAGCGGTTCACTCAGTTTGGGAGGGACTTTTCTGCAAGACCCTGTGGAGTCTGTACACAGAGAGGGAAGGTGCTTTGTGCTCAGCTTACATTGGGGTCAGGTCTCTAACGATGTGCTGGAGTACAAACACTTCGTGCTGGAGTTTGTCTTCCTCCTTCCTGTGCTGGGTCTTAGAGGAGAAAGCATTGCTGGAGGGGCCAGGAGTGGGACAGCAGCTCTGCCCCCCCAGCCTCCTGCAAACTCTGCATCTCCCTGGGCAAGATCTCAGCTTTTTGCTTTCTCAGTGTGTTTTTCTCAACATCTCCCGCCCCCAAAACAAACAAGCAAACAAACAAACCCAAACAAAAACCCAAACCCGAAAAACCCCAAACAAACAAAAACCCCCAAAACCCAAAACAATCAAACAAAGAAAATCAGGAGCAGCAAAACCTTTGTGTCTTGCCAAGAGGCTGCCAGGCACACGTGGTGTTCCTGGGTAAAGCAGGCAAGTCCTGATGTCTTTTCTGTGCTGGTTTTTTAGTGCTTCTGGTCTCCTGGTGTATCCTGCCTGCATCCCCAGGCTCCACCAGGCAGGTGTCCCAAGCGGGTGTTGCCTGACATCCTGGCAGGAGGGGTGTGTGTGTGTGTGTGTGTGTGTGTGTGTGTGTGTGTGCTCCATCACCCTGCGAGCTGTGAATGCCCAGGCAGAAGGTGACAATCTCTCCTTTGATCTCCTGTAAATGCTCACCGAGGCCGCCTGCCAGTTTTGTAGAGGAGTCTATCTTTACAATTATCCCTGATCCCCAGTGATATGAGACACTTAATCAGTGTCTCCTGTCTTCTTGTCAGATTAATTACCATCAGCATCTGTATTTTCTGCTGTTTTCAGGGGAATCTGGTCATGGGAAAGTGATGAGACCTCTCTGCTGGTTTTGGTGGGGGTGGCAGGAGGGGGAAGGCTCTGAGGTCCCGGTGGCTCCATCGTGTCCATGTGCAGTGTGTTATCTGGGGGGTCTCTGTGAGCCCGTCCTGCTGCCCTGGGCTGCCCTGCTTTTACAAGGAGCGTGGACAGAACCATCGATTGCTTACACATGTATGTTCTGCTCAGTGTGATTCCACCCCCAGCCCTCGGGAGGAGCCAGGGACCAGCGGTGCAAACCCTTCCCAGCCCCACGCCCTTGCACAAGGAGGGGCAGGGGTGGGAATGGGGGGGAGAGAGGGGAAAGGGAGTGGGAAGAAGGGTTTGGAGCTCCTGAGGAACGATGTGAGGCTCTTCCCTTTCAGCCCCTGGGCAGCAATCCTTTTGGCAGCTGCTCTGCTGCCGGCGGGGGCGGCTCTGGTGTGCACGGCTCCCCAGCCCCTTTCTCAGGCTGCAGCCCCGCTCTGGAAGCGAGGGGGGGGAAGGGGGTGATGGAAACCTAACCCCGTGTGTGGGCGGTCTGTCCATCTCCAAACTTCCTGGGGATGGGATGGGATGGGATGGGATGGGATGGGATGGGATGGGATGGAAGCTGCCCTGGTTTCTCCTCCGCAAGCCTGAGGTGTTGGGTCCCGCGTTCCTCATCCCCGCTGGGGCTGGGCAGGGGATGCTCCCGAGTGCCGCTGCCCCTGTGGGGCCTCCAGGGATCCCGGGGTACAAAATGGGGAAAATTCGAGGCTGTGAGAGCAGCGGGCAGGGCTGCCGAGTCCCCCTCGTGTCACCAGTTACAGCCTGACCTGCTCCAACCAAAGGGGAGCAGAAACTCATCTCCACAGCTGTCCCTGGGTCCTTTCCCGCTGGCACTTTCTCCGCTGTGTGTGATGGGGGTGGTGTGAGGAGGAGCTGTTCTGCTGCTGGCTTTCCTCACCTCCTCCTCCCGGCTCCCTGCAGCCAGAGGGATGCGGTGCCTGCAGCTAACAGCCTTGCTCAGGGAAGGAAAAACCCTCACGGACTCATCCTTGTGGGGTTCTGGGGGGCTTGTGGCATCGACCTGCTGTGTGTCCCCACTGGCTGCTGGCAGGTCTGGGAGGATGTGCTGGGGACATCCCAAATGACAAACCTCAGTTGACTCTTAAAACTTAATGTCTTCCTTGAGTATGGCCAGGGGGGGTTGTGTGTGTGGAACCAGATGATCTGTAAGGTCCCTTCCAACCCAACCCAACCCAACCCAACCCAACCCAACCCATTCTTCAAGAAGTCCATGAAGATACTCTGGGGATCAGCCAGCCCCATGCTGAGCAGGGAAAGTTCCTGGCTGGGAAGCCTGGCAGGTAACTGCTCCCCAGCTCAGCAGCACTGCAGGGATGGTGTGGTTCCAGTCACTGAGGTTTTGTTGTTCTTTTCTTTAAAAAGAGATAAAATCTGAGCTATTTTCCCAGAAATCTCCCCATCTCTTCCCCCTCTCCCTGACACAGGCTGCAGAGCAGAAATGCATTTGGAGCCCCTTGGGCTTTTTCCCGTGGAGCACTTGGCTTGTTAAAATATTTGACATCAGAGTTCTTTATTACCTGCAATAAAATGCCTCTGCTAATCTTTAACGTGCAGCATGTCAGAGAAAAAGGATTGCATTAAAAACCTGTTTATGGGAGCGTTACTAAAACTTGTAAAAAGCAGTAAAAGTGAATGATGACTGAAAAACCCCATCCCTTTGGTGACTGCCCGCCCAGACAGGGCCTGGCAGAGCTGCAGAGAGGTCTTTGGTCCAGACCTGAACCCAGGATTCAGTGAATGAACGAGCACCTTGTTCCCTCCCCACCTCTGCTTTGTGGTGATTTCCCCAACTCCTGGCTTAACTCAAAGCTTCTCCTTCAGCAGGAACAGGTCTGCACTGCACCCCATCCTGCCTGGGGCACCACCAGGCCTGCCCCGGGGTTCACTCAGCTTCAAAGAGCCCTTCACAACAGCTTTCCCCCTCTTTTATGCAGTTTGGACAATGTTTGAATATTACCAAGCCAGGCTTTCCTGCAGAGTGCAGATTTTTCTGAGGCTGCTGTTTACTGTGGTGTCTTAATGCCCCATGGGTTCTGGTGTTTGTGTCTGTTCTCGTTGCTCAAGTGGGGAACAGAGGGAAAAGGTCCCAGGGGGAGGTGGCAGCACTGTACCTGCTGCTTCAGTAACTTCACAACTGCATTTCAGCCCTTTAGATGGTTAAATTGGACTCAGCTCCTGCTCGAGATGAGGTCTGGGAGTGTCTGAGCTGGAATCACACAGACATGCCCGTTCCCAGAGCTCAGCTATTGGATTGCAGACAACAGAGAGGAACAGCATCAGGTGTTGGATTTTTTTTTTCCCCTGCTGTTTCTACTCTATTTTTAATATCACTTTAAAAATTGCATTCAAGATAAATAGCAAGTGGACAAGTTCTTGTAAATCCTGAGCAAAGCAGCTGGAGGAAATCAGTAGGTGAGGGATGGGAAGTAGAGCTGGGATCTCAGGGAGGGTGTTGATAGGGCATTTAGTGCAGCCTGTGGAGGCTGAGGCTTTGGTTTGGGCAGCCTGGGGCCTGGCAGGGTCTGGGGTGTGTGTGTCACTCATCCTCTGGATCCCTGGTGGGGATGGCACTGATCCCCACTGAGCTCCTGAGCTCCGGGGATTAATGATCCATCCCTGGAGCACCTTTTAGCAGGATACCATCACTGGGGCATGGGATTGGCCAGGGTGCTGGGCTGACCCCACACCCATGGTCATGCTCAGATCTTTGCCCTCTCTGCCTTCTTCCAGGTCCCAACTTGTCCAATGTGTCACCCTGCCACATGACCCAGGGGACAGGGCCAGGTGCCCTCCCTGGCTGCTGCCCTGCATCCTGGGGGCACCAGTTAATACCCTGTGGATGAGCAGAGCCATGAACCTGCTCAACAGGAAATTCAGCTTCCTTTATGTCATGGAAATCTGCTCCCCACCTCTTGGCCTGAGACCAGGGCTGGGCCAGGGGCAAATTAATAAATGGTAACTGCTGACACTGAGGAAGCAGGAGGTGAAAACATGGGTGGTCGTGGTGCTCTGGATGCTGACAGACCTCTTGCAGGAGGAGTTTCCAAGCTTCTGCATAGCTGCAGCATGGCACCTTGTGTGCAGAGGTGAAGGATCCTGGATTTCAGCTCCTCCTTGTCCCTCACCAGAGTGAGAAGCTGCTGGTGGTGGGACCATGTTCTCCATGTACGTGCCAGGAACGTGCCCAAGTGCCTGGTCTCCCCCTGCTGCTGTGGCCCTGCCAATGGGATGGTGCTGGAGGCCATCCTGGTGCTGCAGACACCCAGGCTCCACACTTCCCAAATATTGCTGCCCTGCATGGGCTGAGTCACCACCTCCTGGCTGGAAACCCAGCAGACAGTTTCATCTCACACCCTCCTGGTGTCTGCTCACTGCTGCCTTGGAGGTCAGCAGATGCTTAATGGGCTCCAGTGTCTCCTTGGGGTGTGCTGAGTCACTGAGAGAAGAAAGATTTTCCCTTGCACTTCCCAATTAAAACAGAGTTTACCTCCTAGAGTGGTGCAGAACATGGGTGCCCCCAGCCCTGCTCTGGAAGGGATTTACAGCACCCACTGGCAGCTCCCTGAACGTGCTGGGGGTTGTCCTCCCTCGGGGGCCTCCCAGCATCTGCTGAGCAGGACCAGGTGGCACCTGGGGTGAATACTTCCTTTGACACCAAGAACCAGACCGAAACTATGTCAACGGAGAGAGCCAGGGCAGCTTTTCCTGTTTTTCCTGTTGGAGGCTTTGAACTGTGTCCTGCAGGGTCAGTGCATGAGGAGACACCTCGGCTGGGATGGGGAGGGTCTGAAATCCTAGACCCTGGGAAAGGGGAGAGTGATGGCCTGGGAGAGCCCATCCATCTCCAGAACATTAGCCAGGAGGAGGAATTTGGGGACGGTGGCTCAGGGTGAAGGAAGAGGGCAAATCTGGTGCTGCAGTGATCTGTCCTTGAAAAGCTGCTTCTATCCTCCTTGCCATGCCAGTGTAGCTGCTGTTGGTGTGAATGTTGGTCCAGATGGAAAACTCTGAATGCCCCAAAGCACTGGGGATCTCAAAGCACTGGTGTGATTTGAAGGCGACCCCTTGGTTGCAAATCACTTCTGGGTTCAGAAGCCCATAAAAGTGTTTCAGGATTTGCTGTAAGATGTTTGTTGCCCAGACCGGGCAGGTGACCCAAAGTCAAGAGGAAGAGAGCAAAGAACACATTGCAGAGTGGGATCTGCAGGGTGTGAGGGCAGACCAGGGGCCCTCAGGGTTTTTCCAAGGGCTCCTTGAGCCATTCTCCTGCTCCTGTACCAAGAGGCCATGCAGATCCAGTCCCCACTGCTGCAAGGGCTCCTGGCTGCTTTTACTGCCACAGCTATAAAGATAGAGAAGCTGATAGCAGGGATAGCAGAGGGGTGTTTTATACTGGAGTTTGTTCTTCTGCTGGTGGAGCCAAGGGCAGGTCCTGCCTGTGTCCCACGTTGCACAATTCCTGCTTCAAAGAGGTTGGGGGGGATGGGACCGGGGCTGCAGGGTCACATCCCTGGGCTGGAGACGCTGGGCCATGGGCCCCCCCAGCAGATCCCCACCCCTGAAAAGCACATGCCAGACAAATGCTGTTTCACTGCTCTGTGAGCATCCTGAGCCCAGTCTCCCACCTTGCCCTGGCCAGGTCTCCAGCAGCTGCCCCGGGAGGCTCCGGGTCTCCTCGGGGTGGCTTTTCCCTGCCACCCTCTGCCCAAAGCTGTTATTGCTGCACGAATGGGTTTGTTGGTGTCCGGTTGCTGAGTTTTGGTGGCCCAGGGGACCATCAGCCCGGCTCGGGCTGAGGAACAGCCAAAATGTGTCATTTTTATTCTCCTGCTGACACCTAGTGTAGGACGAGTGCAAGGCGGTGCTCCGGGAAATGGGGAAATGGGACAAACGAGACCGGTTCTTGCCCTGTTCGTGGCCAAAAAAGTATCACCACCTTCCCCAGATTCCTCTCTAGGAGCCTCAGTGACTCAGGTGACCAGCAGTAAGTGGGGGGATCCTGCAGCTTGGTGCTGACTGGCATTTTCTGGTGGAGCTGCTGGAAATTAATCCTGATGGGAGCAGGAGAGTGAATTTGNCCTCTTCATCCTCCTCTTCATCCTCCTCTCCATCCTCCTCTTCATCCTCCTCTCCATTCTCCTCCTCCTCCTCCTCCTCTGTCTTCTCCTTTCCCTCCGTTTCCTCTTCATCCTCCCCTCCCTCCTCTCCCTCCTCTCCCTCCTCCTCCTCTGGCAGGGTCAGGTCCCTGCGGTCCCCGGGCACCCCGAGTGTCCCCTATCCCCCTTCCTCCCGCCACCTCCCAGCGCTGCCGCTGTCCCCTCCTGGTCCGCTGCCCTGGGACCCCGCTGAGGCCCCACGTTACAGACTGGGTGACTGGAGGGCTGTCCTGTTGGGTGCTGTCCTGTTGGGTGCTGTCCCACCTGCCCAGCACCCCCACACCCTGCCCGTGCTCCCCGGGTTCTCGGCCACGGTCTCTTGAGTGTGGGTTTTGGAGCACCCGCTGTGAGGGGGTCACCATCCTGGGCTAAGTGTGGCCTCTGGGGACCCAAAGTCACCTTTGCAGCCCCGTTGCCCCCAGGGCCAGGAAACAAATGGGTGGGAAGCACAGAGCGTGTGTGCCCTGAGCTCACTGCTCTCCAGCAGGAAGGGCCGAGCTCAGGAACTGCTGAGAAAGGAGAAGTGTTCACCCCCCAGAGGTCAGCAGAGCCAGGAGAAAACGAACCTTTTACAAAGCACTTTGCAGAGGAGGTGTCTATCGTTACCCCACTCTGCAAGTGGGGAAACTGAGGCAGGGATTGGGAAACCCATTTGCTAGTGGTCACCTATCAGAGAAATGCATCTGTGTCTCCAGGTGCCTCTCCAGCCCTGAGCCAAATGTAATGCCAGTACCAAGTTCTTGCCTTTATCCCAGGTACTGTCAGCCTCTGGGCTCTGATGGAAAAACATTTATTGTGCTCTCTGTACAGAACAAAACCAGAAGTGGCAAGGTTAGGGTAGAGGAAAAGGCACCAAGGCATGGGAGTCTGCACACAGTTCCTCTCTGGCTCCCCAAAGGGTTGGCCAGAAAATGAGATTCTAATTTTTGAAAGTTTTCCCCTGGAGAAAAGGACAAATAAAAGACTGAAAAAGGTCCAGCTAAAGCCATTGACTGTTGAAATCCAAATGTCTGAAGTTTATTCTCATTTCACCTCTATAAAAATACGTGGAGAAACAAACCTTCTTTCTTATGACTCAATATGTCAGGAGCTCCTGGTGCTTCAGGAAATGGTCCAGTAGGATCCAGTGTCTCGGGGATGGTGTTGGACAGTGGCATCTGGGCAGGAGATGCTCATTTCCACAATGAGAGGAGTAACAAGCCTGTCCCACAGCAGGTCTGTGGTGGCTTCCCCCCTGCCAAACACCAGCAGATGAGTAGGTGTGCAGCTAACAGAGAAGTTGCTCTGGTGATGGGATGTAGCAGCTGGTCCTTAGGGAGGTTCCTTGGTCTGTGTGATGTGAAATGTCAAATTACACAATTAAATCAGTCCCTGTTGCTTTTAAGCCTTATAGATCTGTAATCCTAAGGTTGCACTGACAGATTTACTGCCATTTTACCAGTGCTCATTAAAAGTGTTTTGCTCCAAGACACTAACTAGAGCAAAGGGGCTGGAAACTGCCCCCATGCAGCAGCCCCAGCAGAAGAGGATCTGATGCTATAGAGGGTCCGAAAGGGAAAGTGTGTCTGAGGAAGAGGCTTCCCACTGTGGCTTTGTGGCCTCAGGGGGCTTTGAAGTAAGGATGGAAGAAGCACTGGGCTTTGGTGAGTCCCCAGCAGTCCTGGGGAGGGGGCAGGACCTTGCTTCTCCTCTCCCTGCAGGCTGAGGTTTCCTCTCTCCTGGGATCGTGCTGCACCCGGACCTGCAATGTTCCTCTCTGTGTCCTTGCCTGCACTTGTGCTGTCAGAACTAAGTTCTCATGTAGATGTGCTTTCAGTTCACCCTGGCATGGACAGAAAGGAGGAACAGCCACAACACTTGCTCATCTTGAGCTCTTGCTGAGATGGCAACAGCCACAAACCCAACTCCCACGTTCAGCTGCAAAGCCAACTCCTGCATCCACTCTCATCCTGCTCACCCTTCTTCCTCAGCACAGCCACACCAAAATCCACATCCCAGGACCCATGCAGTGGGTGCTCCCAGCCACAGGCAGGGATCCGGGGGGTGGCACTGCCCCAGTGCTGCAGCTGAGGCCAGAACTGGAGAACCCTCCCCCAGAGCTGTCTCTGCTCAGCGCTCATTTTCGCTTGGCAGCCCATGCCTGGGAGTTACATATTTTATCCCCAGAGTGCCAAGCTGCTCCATCCCCAGGCTGCATTCAGGGATTGGCATGCAAATAAGCCCACTGCTGCCTCAGACTGTGATAATTAAAAGTGAAGTTGTAAAACAAGCAACATCAATTTTTTGGTGCACGTCCCCAGCAACACATGGTGATTGGGCTGAGTTAGGAGACATTTCCAGCTACACAGCAAACTCTAAATAGCCTGGAGAGAATACATGGGAATTTAGCTTGTGCAGCAATTTCAGATGTCAAAACAAGTTTCCTTGTTAATACAAAACTATTTAGACTTTGCATTTTTAATTAAGGCTTTTAATTATCCAACTGTATTTTATTAGCTTTTATGAAGACAGCTGCCTGAAACGCTATAAGCCAAAACTGTGCTCTGAAGCACTGCTTGTCTGAGACAGGGTTTCAGCTGAGAACAGCCTTCACTGTGAGTAAATGGGAGTTGTTTAATTTAAACTAGAATGTACTGTCCCAGCCTGATAGAAACTCTTGTATGGCAGAGAGAACAAATAACTTTGGTTGGGAGGGGATGCTGTGCATGTTACCCCCTCCCAGGGCTGCTTCTGAAATGGTTTTCTCCGTCCACCTCGCCTCACTGCTCATGTTTTGTCTTTAAACACTAGACCAAGACTGAAAGCTCCTGGGAGGAGGCCCCTTGTGAAAGTCTCTGTCAAGAAGAGCCGAGGAGCGAGGAGGAAGTGGAGTGTTGGGTGTTTGCTGTGAAGCAGAGCTTGGTGGGATGGGGGAGTCCCTGCTGGGCTACCCTGGGCTGCTAGATTCTTTTTCCTCCGTTCCCTCAGCTTCCAGGGGTTAAAACAACTGAGCAACAGTCTCACCTTGCACATGGCCTGGGCATCCTACCAGATCCTTGGTGCTGTTGTCAGGAGGACTCCTGCAGCACAGGTGCTCTGGGGCAGGGCAGCATCTCACCCCAGCAGCACGGGGGCTCTGAAGGAGACCCCAGGACTAGCAATTCCCTTGCCGGAAGGATTTCTGTCCCTGTACCAAGAAGTGCCGTGGGTTTTCATTCTCCTTCTGACCACCCCTCTTTTGTTTTCTCTTTCCTTTTGGGATCTTTAAGTGGAAGTTTCCAGAAAAAGATGCAGTATTCTATGTCAGCATCCAGGCCTTGCTGCAGCTCAGAGCTCATAATGATGAAGATTTAATGCAAATCAAATGGACTTTTCATCTTAGCAGAAAAGTATTTACAGCCCATTAAGTAGATGGGAAAACTGGTCATTTTTTTTTTTGGAGGAGAGGAGAGGAAAAAAAATAGTGCTGTGTAAAAAAAGGGGCCACAAAAGGCTCTTAGCTTGAGAAATTTAGACTGAGAAATTTATCAGCTTTGGGGATGGAAAACTCATCATTTATATATAAAAATATATCACTTTTAATTACACAATCAACTTGAGCTTTACTCATTAGCTACTTACACTACTCTGCCAAGTTACACAGTGGCGAGCTGGCTGGAATATTTTATATGGCATTTTATCCTGGATCAGAAAAGTCAGCATATGGCTCCATCAGTCTTTGTTTTCCTTAGTCATAGGCTAGTGACAGGAATGGAAAAACTGGAGAAAGGCTGGAAAACAGGATGGGAAGAGGGAAATGAGTGCCTGGGACTGTGCTAATGCCACATGAGGCATTTGGGATGATGGGCTCTGGTACATGTGGGTGCCTTTGGGTCTGCAGCAGCTTCCAGGGGGGTGCTCTGAGGCCCGACAGCCAGGGCTGATGGTGAGGTACCAGAGACAGGAGCATCCTGGATGAGGAGGCTCCAAACTGCCTTTGTTGGGTCTGACCCCTCTTTTTCACCTGGGTCACATCCGTGTCTCCTCCTGACTTATGCTTACATCATCTTCAAACACCTCTGATAAGGCCCTGACTTGTTGCTGGGGTAGCACATTTCTGCACCTCATCACTCTTGTTTCTGAGACAGGTTTTCTTAATGCCTTACCTGAAATATTTCCATTTGTAGCTTCAGGCCTCAGGACTCCTTGTTTTACTGTTTCCAGATCATTTGAATAATCCCCCTTTCTCCTTTGATGTTATTTCCCTGGAGGTATTTATAGCATTATCACGCTCCCTATTTAATCTCCTTTCTTACAGACAGTATAAAATTAAACTCTCCCATTTCCTTCCCTTTGCCTGCCTACCCTCTCAGCTTTTGTGGCATCTTCTTTTTGAGCTGTCTTTATTTTGGGGTGACCCCTCTGATGCCCCCAGGCAGGAAGATACAGCTCCTCGTGGGGCAGCAGTGCAGGGGGTCAGGCAGTCCCTTGGAGGGTTTGCAAAGGGCCCCTGGTAGTTTGGGGCATCTGTCAGCATTTCTCCAGGTCAGGAGAAGCCCAGGGGGGTCTCAGCAGTGTGTGTGTCTATGTGGTTTGGTGTGAACAGCACTAAGATGACCCTGGGGTGCAGCGGGCTGTGGTGCAGCCTGAGCAGCTGGATGTGCAGAGCATTGGTGGGGCACGATGAGTCCTGCTTGTTCAGCCAGTGAAATTATGGAGAGTGGGAAAATTTGGAGAGGATCTTCCTTTGAGGTTTGGAGTACTTTCTGATCACAAAAACCTCAGCAATGTCAGCTGCTCAGAGCATGTGGGGCATCAAGAGGGCACCCCAGCACTCTCACTCTAGCTGGGAAACCACAGAGGCCAAATGCAGCCAGGCACATATCCTGTCCTTTTTACCCGTGGAAAAAGTCAAGGAAAAAGTGTTTCAAAGATGTCTCCCTCTGGTCTCCTACTCCATCTCTTCCACTCTTCCTTCTCCCCTCCCTCCCTATCCCTGGTGTCAGAATAACTCAGTCCTCTCAGGCCCAGCCATGCTGCAGCCTCCAGCCCCTGGGGGTGGGGAGCAGAGGGTGCCAGGGACAGCACCAAGTGGGAAATTTTAAATTGAAACTCTTTTTCAGGGCAACCACATTTCTGGAAACGGAAGCATGGCAGGAAATGTCTGCTTTCCCATTCGGTTTCCCCATCAGAACCCAAAATGTACATTTTTGCATTTTGGAAGGAAAGGCAAAGATCTCCAATGAGAATAGATAATAGTTGATGTTTTTAGAACTTGCCCCAGAGGAGGGAGCCCTTCACTGTTTTTCTTTACCTATAGTCTCCCAGGCCAAGCTGGATGATAGCACACAGGTGCTGGAAGGTTGCAGAGGTATCTCGGTTTACCTCTGGAGTATGACAGCTACAGAGGGCTCCTGTGCTCCTGGACCAGCCATGACCGACATTATATCCCCAGAAATGGTCTGAAGTTGAGGGAACAGCAGAGGGCAGGACTTCAGCAGAGTTCCTTTGCATTTTAGGGAGACCTGAAGCCTTGGGCAGCAGTGAGGAACGGGGGGGCTGCTCAGTGGAAAATGCCTGCACCAAGATGCACGTGATCCCTCCCAGGGGGCAAGACCAGCTTACTGGGGAGAGGGAAAATAATCCTTTGAAATGCTTGTATCTAATCAGTAACTTTGGAAAGATACCATCTTGGCAGTGTGATACTGACAGGAGGCTGTGAAACCTGGGCTGGGAAACACGGGTGGATGAATACAGCTTCTCCCTTGGAATATGAAATATTCCCTTCAAATATTAAAAAAAACAAAACAAAACCAACCCACATTTCCCTTCCTCGTGCTCTGGCAAAGGAATTGGGAACTTGTGGACAGGGTCCAATGAAAATGTGCAAACTGGAGGTTCCTGCTGAAACTGGAAGTTTGTGGCTCCCAGGGCCAAGTTTTGGGTGGGAACTCCCTGGTTTTGCAGTAGGTGTCCCTGGTGCTGCAGTTGTATTTTTCCCCCTCTTGCTCAGGGCTGCTGTGGCACCAGTGCCTGCAGACAGGAGGCTGAGACCTCTGCTGCAGATTCCTTTCTGGCTCATAGCACCCAACACCTGGTGTCACCTTTTAAACTAGGATTAATGGGCAAAGTTCACAGTAACATCATTGTTTTGCACGTGTGAGATGTTGAAGGCAGCCAGCCCTCCCTTTGTGCAGTTACCTAACTGGCAAGAAATCAGGGGATGCTCAGAGCAAAAAAATAGCCCCCAAAAACAAACAAAAAAGAACCAACCCACAACGAAACCCCCAAAACCTCAAGTCTGATGTCAAACTTTAAGTTGTATGACAGAGCAGTAAATAATGGATCTGGTGACCTAGACCTGCAAATATTTACATTCCCTTGGCTTGGCTGATAGTAGGGGTTTGTCTTACCATGTCTCACCTAATTAGCAGAGGGTTGCAAGAATCCAGTGGTGGGTTCTGGTTTCTTTTTCACCTCGTTTGTAATGCTTGCTGCCCTCTGGCTTGCCATGTCACTTGCCCACGGGGAGATGTCAGCAGTAACTTGGGCAAGGGGTGTGCCTGCACCAGGGGACTGGCAGGACTCAAGGGCATCAGCAGCTCTGAGGCCCAGAACAAGAAGATGCTGACCTGGGTCCCCTTTTAGTCTTGGTTGCAAAACCTGTCTGGAGGCTGCCAGTGATACAAAATTCACACTGGACTATGAGATGCCTGATTTTTTTAGGGCTCTTCTACCCCAGGGGTGAGATGGCTGTATCTGTGCCCACACTGCTGCCTGGGAATGGTTCCTGGCCCATGCTCTGCCCTGATCCATGCCCAGGCACAGTCTGGGAGGGTGCTGGTTGGCACGGGTCAAAACCTGTGGTCAGGAATGTCAGGAACAATCAAACTCTCTATATTGCAGGTTCATGTTCAGACCTGTGTCCTGGCTTGGTTGAGTTTCCTTGTGCAGAAGGAACTTGCTGAGAACAAGGACCATTTTGTGCAGAGGTGGGAATGTGTGGTAGGAGACAGGCACAGCTTGGATAAGTAGGAAAAAAATAAAAAAAGTTGCAAGAGTAATTGGCTACAGTTGATAAAACTGCACTGTGGTGAGATGACAGAGATGCCCAAGCTAGCTCCAGGCAAACTGGTCTGGTGTGGGTGCAGGGGAGCTGGAGCTGGGTGTGGGATATCTCCCTGGGATCAGGGGATGGGTGCCTGGAGGGAGGGCTTGTGATTGCCTAAGGCTGCCTGGCCAGGCAGGAGAGAGGCAAAGGCAGAGCCAGGTCCAGGTGAGCACAGCAGTCAGTGGAAACTTTTCTTCAGTTTGCAAAGTTCAGTTTTCAACTTTTCTTTTGGTGGAGCCCTGACTATATTCCTCTGGCAGAACAAATGGCTCTGAAATAGTTGTGAGATGAAATTGTTGCCATGAGCAAGAATGTTAGCTTGGGAGTAAAGATTAAGACTTCTTTACAACAATAGGAAAGGGTTTTTTGGAACACAAACCCTTCAGGTCAGAGGTAAGAAATGTAGGAAAAGAAGAATTTCTTG
Organism: Florisuga fusca; assembly: GCA_038090715.1. NCBI lineage: Eukaryota > Metazoa > Chordata > Aves > Apodiformes > Trochilidae > Florisuga > Florisuga fusca. The sequence continues at coordinate 10,970,871 of JAAWXA010000030.1, read as the reverse complement.
TTGCTTTTGTTAGTTTTTCCACTCCATATCCTTACCTCTCTTTCACCTGTCTTTGCCCCAGACAGTGCCCCAGAAATTCTCAGCTTTTTAAAGGATGACATAGCCTTTTAGAAAATAAAAGTAAGATCTACTTTCTAACCCAAATGGTGTGTTGGAAATGGGGTGCTAGAGCACGTGACACATAGGTAAACACATTTCCATTGCTCTATTCAATCACAGTTTACTCTCTATAGTTGCAAACACTTCAGCTGGACACAGAAAGCAACTAGAGGCAGACTTTCCCTTTCCATTGCACAGAACTGAAGTTATGTGGCTCTATAATTGCCTTTGTTTGGTGGGCCAGCTGACATCCCTGGGCCAGCAGTGGTTTGCAGATCACAGCTGCCCACACACTGGGGGTGATGCTGCTGGCCAGGAGGCTTCGTGGCTCATGAAATGTAAACTGCGAATAGTTGGACCTGAGAGGGGATCTCTTCCCTGCCTGCTCTCAGCTCCTGGATGAAGATATGTCAGAGCACATTTCCAGGGCAGGCTGGAAAAGAACCCCACCATGACTGGGGCTGGAGGGTGGAGGGCCTGGGCTCCACGTGTTGCATCAGGTAGGGCATGGAGGGGGAGCCATGGGCTCCCAGACAGAGCCTGGGGGTGGTGAAGGCTGTTGCTGCTCTCTCTGAGGTCTTGATGTGTTCAAATGTTATGAGGGCTGTTTAAAAATGATCTTACTTTGATGATTAGACCCTTTCACCCAGCAGATGCAGAGCTCCAGCTTTGCTGCCAGCCATGCTGGTGGGGCTTCTACCTTTTAACCCTTCTCCCATCAAGTAACCAACCAAATCTGCCTCATTGCCATCTGTAGGTCACTTCACCTCCAACAATGCTGCCTAAGGAAAGCAGGATGCATGGAGCACCCCTGGAAGTGCACACAGACACAGGCACAGACACACATTGTCCTTTCCCAGCTCCAGCTGTGCTGGGGACAGCCATGTCCCTGTCTCACCCCGTTGTTGCTGCCATGGAGCTGCTCTGGTGCCTGTTCCCCAGCAGGGACAGACTGAGCCTGGTGTGATGGGCTGGGAGTCAGTGGTGTGGCTCTGCCAGGAGGCTGGGACACGTAGGGTCTTCATCTGGTACTGGGACAAACAGCTGCAGACACACTGCCACCTCCCAGGGGGATGTGCTGAGGGGACCACACGGGGCTCTGTGTGTCTCAGTTCCAAAACTCCTCCTGGTTTTAGCTCCTTTCTTTTTACTCAGTCTCTCACCAGAAATGGTGAGCACAGGAAGAGACCTTGGTATCAGAAATGGCAGTTTTCACTTCCTGAAAACAAATCTCCTGTATTTTTTTGAGTTTTTTTTTTTTTTTTTTGGTGGTGATTTGGGGGTTTGCTTGTTTGGTTTTGTGACCTTCTGTTCACCAGGTGCCTGCAAACAGGAGGTAAAGCATTGCTCTGGGTATGATGTGTACTGCCTGGTGTGAGAATGAAGGACTCAGAGACTTGCAGACACAATTTGTCTCACTTCCATGGGCATTTTGGCAGCATCCAGCACTGCAGAGCCCATTATTAGCTCTATGCCTTGGCTGAACAGCCTTTGCCTCTGCTGGGGCTCTCAGCTGGCTTTTCCCAGAGTCCAAATAAAACTTTACACGAAGGAAAAACAGGCTGGGAATGCAGGGTTGTGTGACATGCTGGCCCAGCTTGGAGGAGCTCTCCTGCACAGGGATGGCCTTATTTTACATCCTCTTGATCCCAGTGTGCAGTGATGCAAAGCCCCTTTGAATTAAATTATTAAGCTGGTGATAAGAACATCATGCTCAATTTGTTGGCGTTCCGCTAAAATGTCACATACATGATTTATATGGAGGAAGGGATAAAAAGAGGGGTACAATTATGAGTCTGACCCTCCATAAATTAAGGAGAAGAACTAACCCCCCTTCCCTGAGCCAAGATGTTTTTGCTGGGGTGGATTGGGTTACCAGAAAAACATGGGAAGGGGAAGGGGGGGACTGGATGTAAAGGGGCAGGTTGGGAGTGTGGGGTGGCAGCAGGAATTGATGGACTGGGCTGGGGAGGAAAAAAAATAAAGGGTGGGAGTTTGTGCCTTTGCCTAATAGCAGCAGTAGTTCTTGGGCATGAATACTAAAGGCAAACAGTCCCTGCACTGCACTGTGTGTATTGCTGTTGGGCTTTTTATTTGCCAAAATGCTCCCTCCAAAACATGTGCAAGGAAAAGTTTCAGCAGAGGGAGAGAAAAGCTGCTTCTCACTCCTCTCCCTGTGGTGAGCTGCAAGCAGAAAAACTGCTACCTGATCTTAGCTCCCCCTTGAAAGCTGGAATAAACCCCCCTCTATCAGTGGCCTTTCCTCCCTGAGGTGCTTGATGCCAAGGAAAAAGGTAATGAGGAGGTGACCATGAGGAGCTGGGGACCTAGAGAGCCAACCCAGAGGTCGTGAAAATGGGACTGGAGTGGTGTGGCAGAGGAGGCTGTGAAGGTGCCTGCTGAGGCAGATGTGAGAGGATGCTCTGCAGCACGAGCCTTGCTAGCTGGGGCTTGAGAGAAGGTTTCAGCTGTTCTCCCTTCCATGCACATCGTCTGGTTTCTTTGGGTTTCCTCTCCATAAGTCACCCTCATTGTCTCTGCTGGGCTGATGGGGGGTTGTGCTCTGGCTCTCAAAGGTGAGTTTGATAATGACATTATGTGCAGCCAGAAAAGAGATGGATTTTCCCCATGGGCAGCCCCCAGAACGTGCATTAGAATTGTGACCTGTTGGGCCTTCAGCTACTGTGTTGGACCCCACACAGCCCCGTGAATGCCTCTTTATCTTACTTTGCCTTGCTCCCTGCTTGTCTAAGCTGGGGGCCTTGCATCATTCTTACAACACTTCTCAGCCTGACCTGTAAAGCCCTCGGTTGTACAAACAGTCACATGAGTGAATGTTATTCATGTCTCATACAGAGCTTGCACTATGTCTCGGGCAGCGTATTACAAACTTTTTAAAAGAAAACCAACTGAAAAAAATCCAGTCAGCTTTCCTCAAGGCCCATCATCCTCTCTTCTTGTGCTGCAGCCAAGGAGGCTCCGACAGGGCTGTAATTTGTTGCTGACAATAGCTCTCTGTGGCAGAGAGGGGATGGAGAAAGCTTCCCCTGCACCGAGCAGTGACAGGAGCTCGACAGCCACAGCCACGGGCAGGAGCATCCCTGGGGGTGCAGCAGCTGAGGTGCAGATGTGGCAGGGAATCTCTGCCCTCTTTCCCACTCTCCCAGCATGAGATGGTCTCAGGTCTTCAGAGCTCTTCAAGTTTTACAGCCAGGTGCCAGGGAGCCCAAACCCCATAGTGACCCATCCCAGCAGGTCAGCCCAGCCAAAAGTCCCCAGCAAAGGAAGCCCCAGACACAGACATCAGGCACATAAAAATCTCAGTTGTCACTGAAACTCTTCTTCTCAAGTTTGCAAGGCTGGGTTTATGTCTTTTAATATTGAGTAAATTAAGCTTGATGCTAAAACATACTGGCTTGGTGATAAATGATGTGTGGAGAGATGGTTTATGGGGCCATCGTGGGGCACTTTATCCGTTGCCAATTTGTTCCTTATTTATTTTCAGAATTAATTTTTATTGATTTGCTCCCCTTGCATTCCCTCCAGCCACACAAAATGAGGGAGAAACAATGAAAAGTGTGTGCAGGGGGACAGGACATTGGCTGGCTGGAGGGATTGTCCTCAGGTGTGCTGTGTCACCCCAGGTCACTGCTTGAATTGGGGCTGGAGGGGAGGGGGTGTCGGACATCATTCCCCCCCCCAGCTGCCTGCAGACCTGTGTGACAGCAGCTGCTGGCCCTGGTTCAAGGGGACAAACCACCAGCCAGGAGAGGATGCTCAACAGGGAAAATGAGGGTTGAATAAATAAGGGAGAGGAAGGAGCTGAGCTGTGGCATGGGGTGGGAAGGGGCCCCATTAGTCCTTGTCAGGGTGGATGGTGGTGATGCAGCCCTGCAGGTGCCCTCCAGCCCCCGCTTTAATGTGGGGTTAAAACCCTGCCAGAATGGGGTCTGAAATGTCAGTTTCCAGAGGGAAAAAAGCCCAAATGGAGGAGGCAGAAGGGGCCATGCCAGGAGCACCTTTCCCACCTGGTGTCTCCCAGCCCTGCCCGGGTGGGGGACCCAGTGTGGGGTGATGTGCCCAGTGCCCACCCTGCCGGGGGGGACCCCCAGACCCACACAGGGCTGCGGGGAGACCCCCAGCTTGGTCACCAGGGACAGTGTCTGGGGGACTCCCCTGAGGGAGTCAGTGCCCTGGGGGCTTTGGGACCATGCTGGGGCATGGCAGGAGGTGGGTCTGGGCAGGGGGTCAGTCCCATAAGGTGCTGGGCAGGGCCTGGGGACCATCCGTACCCCCAGGGGGATGCATGTGGAGGCCCCACACTGGGGACCTCAGTGCCACAGGGCTGGTCAGAAGGAAGGCTGTGAGGGAGCACAGTGTTTTGGGGCAGTGGGGATGCCCATGGGGTGTCCCTCCATGCTGGGACATGGGGGACAACTGCACAGAGCCAGCCCAGAGGCTGTCTGCCTCTGACATCAGCTCATGGCTGCGTTTCCTCACGCTCTCCCCAAAGCCCCTCAGTTTGTCTCACCTGAAGCCCACCCCAGGCTCCCAGACACGGGGAGGATCGGGTGGGTGGGTACCTGTGGCCATGGCCACCAGCTCCTCCCTGCCACCTGCTCTGCACAATTGACAGGAGGGCACAGGAGGAATCACTGCAATTAACCCGGGATGCCCCGAGTAATCAGCTGGCACAGCATCCAAACACAGCTCCTCTGAGCCTGCTGAGCAGCACGGGGAGCAGAGTGGCACTTGAGAGCTCTGAGTGCCCCCTTCTCCCCCCTCCCCATGGGCATGCACTTGTGTTAGAGGGCCTGAGTGCTTTTAGTTTGCTAAACCACTTTGAAGTGGAAACCAAATTGCATGTCTCCCTCTTCCCCCCAGCTCCCCTGAGCCCTCCTGGTTTAATTAGTTCCATCTGATGTTCAGAGGCTTCGAAGAAACAAATGTGCTTTTAAACAAGATGGAAAAAAATAACCCCACAAGGGTGGTGGCAGAGCATCAGGAGCTGTCTGACCAGCACACAGGTGACAAGGGACATGCAGTCACACTGTACTCTGCCTGCAGCCAGGCTCAGTCTCCCCCTTTGGCCACAGGAAAATGTGGCACATTTGCCATGTCCATCAGCAGCAGTTTGCAGCCAGGTCCCTCTGAGCAGTGTGCTGAAGCTTTGTGGAGACAGCAGCACTGGTGTGATGCTGTGCTGGCTGCACAGGCTTGGCTCTCCTGGATTCTGCTTCCCCACCCACTCGTGCTTTGCTCTGCCCTTTCTACCTGCAGCTCAGCTTTGCAGCCCAGCTTGAAAGAAACAATAAGGGAAAAGAAAAAAATATCTCCTGGGCATCTCATCTCGCTGAGCACAGACATTTCACCTCGCTGTATATAAACCTTCCCTGAGACAGGCTGCATCATCCCTGCAGGATGTCTGCAGGAGTGTGCAATAACTTTATTCTGAAGTTCTAACTCGGCACAGAGAGTGGGTGAAGAGGAAACGAAACCACAGTTTTCATAGTAATGGTGCTAGCCAGAGTCCTTTGGGATAAAAGAAACAATCCCTTCCTCAGGGTTTGCACTGCACATCTCCCCTCCTCTTCTCTCTGTCCCCCATCCAGTTTTGTGGCACAAATGCTCCTCGAGACAGGCTGCCAGAGGAGGTTTTATTGCCACGTAGGTTAACTTTTACCTTGGTTTCCCTTGTTCCCCTGACAAGCAAAGCCAGTCATCTTTGCAGTGTTTGCTCTTTTGATTTGGGGGAGAGTGAGTTGGAGCATATCCCTCTTATCTCCTCAGAATTAATCTGCTGTCTTCTGGTTTGGTTGTCAGGTGTTAAGGTGCAGTGTGGCTGTGACTGTGGATTAGGTGAATGAGCTGATTGCAACTGCTACTCCTGGTTCCTGATATCCCTGTGAAATTCCAGGTGCTCTCACTGCAGCCTGGGCACATTGCACAGGAAGGCAACAGCAGCTTTCTTCAGACAGCCCATCCTGTGAGCACCTTGAAACCACTTAAAAGAGGCAGACACAGAGGGGTAAGTCCTACCCTGGCAACATGAAATGTGTGCATTTCCCATGTCCCCCCTCCCTAGCACACCCCTGGGTCTCTTCCCTAAAGGATCTTGGTGCTGCAGGAAACTCCCAGCACTCTGCAGCTGGGGTGGTGATTCCCTGGTGATTCCCTGGTGGTTCCCTGTCCTTCTCAGTCATGGAGGGTTTGGGCACCAGTTCAGTGCTGTTTTGTCCCCTTGTCACCTGAGTCTGTCCATCTCATGTTGAGGGATGCTGTGACCCTCTGGCTCTGCTGTACTCAACAGGTACCACTTGTCATGTCCTCAGGCTGTGGGGTTATCACACCCTGAGGGATGTTCAGGAGCTTCAGGAGTCACTGTGGCTGCTCCATATGTGTGTAATACTATAAACTACCTGTGCCTGCCTGCACCCTAACTTTGCCCTTGAGTCCCTCTTTTTGCAGTTTCCTACACTGGAACAGATATTGGTAGACACATTAGGCTGGGAGGGGTTCCCAGAGATCCCCTCATTAAAATCCTCCCTTTCCTACAGGGAGGCAGGATCCTCTATAACCACAGCCAGCCTCAGCTGCTGGGACAACCCAGCTCAGCCCCCAGCAGGTACCACCTCCGAATTTGAGCTCTCCCAGCCAGGATCCCAAAAGAATGCAATAATGCAGGATCTGCCTTTAGTTATCCCTTGGGAGCATCCCTAACCAGTCAATGGGGCAGCTGACCAGGCAGGAAGGGGTTAAGGGGCTCTGCAGGGTTTGGAGGAAGGGGCAGGACCAGGGGCTTTCCCCCGAGGTCAATGGCAGGGAGAGTTGGGAGCTTTTGGAGGCAAATCTCTGAGGAGTCCTGGGCTCCCTGTGGCTTTTTCTGTGCTGTAGTTCCAGCAAAATGCTGGTAGGAGAGCTGCAAAGGTTTGGCCTGAGCCCCCAGGTATGGCTGTCCTCCTTTCCTCCCTTCCTGAAAGATCAAATTTGCAAAGAATCTTATTTTCTTGGTTGGGTTTTTTTTGTGGTTTGTTGGTTTTTGGTTTTTTTTCTGTCCCAGGGAATCTGAGATTTTGGTCTGTTTGGGGTAAATGCACCTGTGTAAATGCTGTGCGAATTGCACGGTTTCTTCAAGGACCCAAGGAAGCAGAGGATGCAGGCTGCAAGGTTTGGGGTTGAGTGTGGGTGAAAGTACCTCAGTTTTGGTGGGGTTTGAGTGTATATGGCTGGCACTGAAACCTAAGGGTGGGCAAGCTTAGCTGGGGCTAAATCTCCTTTGAAGACTCTTTAGTAGCTCCACAAAAACCTTTCTCAAGACTTGGTATCTGCCTCCTAGCTCTATACCTCTTTGTAGTTCATTTCTTTCTTTATTTTGAATATCTCTGACAGTTCAGTGCATCTATCTGGGTACCAGGTTTTGTGTTCTGTTCTCAACAAAACTTGCCAAGCTCAAAAATCCTCAAATGCCAGAAGGCTGCTGGAGCCCTGCTCAATTACAGCATCCTGGAGTGATTCCCTCCCCTAAAGAACACTTCTGCTATCAAGTATGATTATGTGGTGACACATTAGGAAGAGCTTTGCAGCTGTGATTCCAGCTGCTCTTTCCTGGACAGTGTCCTGTCTCTGAATTATTATTAAAAAAAATAATGTGAAGCAATAAGCAGATTTGATCACTTAGTCTGGGGATACAACACGGACAACAGCCTGCAAGGAGGAGAGGAGGCTTTAAGGAGAAATATTTATGGAAGGGGTGAAAAATAATTATATTCATTCACTGTTGCAAAATGATGTGCATCAGATTATTACGAAAAAAAAAAAAAAAGCAAACCCAAAAAACCCCAGACCCTTCAGCTTTAGTTTTTACAATCAAACTTTCTCATTTTGCTTCCAGATATGGTTCAAGACCTGGAATTTGCTTCCTGAAGCCCTGGATGGTCTGGGAGTCAAGGTAGGCTTGTGAAAATTTGGGGGCAGCATAGGTTTTCTCTAAATAAACATTGGTACTGACAACTTGCAGCAATCATGGTTAATTACAGTCAGCCTGTGCTGGTGTTGAAAATGTAGTCACCTAATGAGAAAACAGGAACACCAGTCTCTCCCAGCTGGCTGCTGGCTCTGCTTGTTTCTGGTTTGCACTTCATGAAGTTTTTCTCCACACACCTTGAAGTTTGACCTTGAGAGCGAGCAGTTTCTTGCCCTTTGTTCTTGGCTATTTTTTTGGATTGGGAAGTTGACAACATAGTCTGGATGCTACTCAGGCCTGTTGGTTTGTGTGTCTTTGGGCCCTCCCAGGATGCAGGTTCTCACTTGGTGGCTCTCTTGCCTTTGGCATGTGGCTGGAGAGGAAAGGTGATGCCTGAGCAGAGGATGGTGTGTTGCTGTGCCAGCTGAATCATGGATAAACTTTTAGGAGCACGCAGGGGAAAGCAGCATTCCCAATCCACCAGTCTGGTTTCTCCTTATGTAGATGTGATTGGGTGTTTCAGGCCCCCAAAATGCTTCTTGCAGGTCTGTGTGTTTCAGTTCCCCCCAGTGATGGGAATTGCAACATTCAGAGCATCAAATGAGGGTCAGGTGTCTGAAGCCTCCTCTCCTTTGCAGTAGCCATTCAGCCTGGATGCACAGTCTCTGTAAATTCTCCTTTTAAGCATATATCTTTGCAGATCTGTGTCTATTAATCTGTCAAAACAAAAGATTGGAAAGTCTTGGAACTTTCCAACAAAAGATTGGAAGGGTGTGTTGTAGTTTTGGTATTGCTTAGGAGAGGCTGAGTCTGTTGGAATCAGTGACACCATTGCTTTGAAACAGCTGCTGTGGGGATTGAATGGTGCAGGAGAATAGGAAGGCACTGCAGCACTCAGCTGAAGGATATTGACTTAGAATTCATCCCTGGCAGTGAGATGTGCTGGGTAAGTAACATGGATGAGGGAAGTGTGACACAGAGCTTTAATTCCTCTGCAGAAGACTCAATGAGTGAGTTTTGTCTTCAGAGGCCACACGTGCTTTGTGCAGTGTGTCTGCTCCTGGGGACAGTGTCTTCAGATCTAGTTAATCTAGTCAGATTAACCAAAATCTAGTTTGGTTAATCTAGTCAGATTAACCAAAAAGAAGAACTGAATTCTCAGAACACTACTGCCAATTCTCTGTGTGTTTGCATTCATATTCTTTTCTTGGAAAGTACTTTCTCCTTGGAAGAGGCCTGCTGTCTTCATTGGTTAGGGAAGCTGAAATTCCCTGTTTGGAAAACATTCTCTAATAGATTTTCATAGCACGCTGGTTTTCCTTTCAGATTCCTTTCAGTTGCAATAATATTTTAACAGTTGTTTCTGACAATTGTGGGCAAATATTTGTAGATCTGTGTGCTCTCTGTAGTCAATGTTGTCTCTAATCCTAAACAAAGCTCTTAAGACTCCAAAGGGCTTTGGGTTTTCATGGAAGTTGCTTTTCATCATTTCTTACACAGTTATAATTTAAGAACAAAACCCTGTGAATACATACTTATGAAATTGATGTTCTGTCCTTTAATAAATAAACACGATTGCTGCAGTAGCACATCCCGAGTAGTTAGGCATCAGCAGAACAGTTCTGTGCTCTGATGTGGGTTCCCCAAGTGCAGCCTGGTGCAGGACAGCACTAAGGATGTGCTTAACTTCAGACATGAGGAGTTGGGCTGAACACCATGCAGCTGCTCTGGGTTTGAAGCAAAGCACTTGCTTAACTGCTTTGCCTGGTTGGACCATACAAAGTTTCCATAAATGAGAACTGCCTGCATTCCACCTTTCAGCCCTCTAGAAATCTGTTTTAAGTCCTTTAACAAATGCATTTTGCAACATGGTTTGACCCAGTGAGCTGCCCTGAAGGCAGCCCTGCAGAGAGTGTCTCATAATCATCTTCAGCAGAGCATGGGGAAGGTGAGGAAGTTCAGATTTGAATTAGTTGTCTGCTCTGCTGTTTCTGCATGCAGTTGTAGGTCAGCCCTCACCAAGGACTGGTGATGAGGAAGGGAAGGAGCCTGCTTGCAAAGCCCTTCTCTAGGAAAGAACACGTTCTGACTCAGAGCAACGTTGTGTTAGGCTCTTTCAAAAGTGTTTATAAAAACATCTTTCACATATTCCTGCACATTGCACTGGGAGATGTGAAATCCTTTTCCTTTTATGAAAAGGAATGGGGTGGGGGGAGCAGGAGGTAACTGGTTAGCTTTGCAGCTCAGCTGGTAGACTGTCTGGAAGGGAGCCAGGGGGCCTGGATTCAGTCCTCTGATAAGTCATCAATTTCTTTCTCACCAAAAACATCTGGTTTTGGATGCTGAGTTATGAGCTAATATTAAATACAAAAGTTTATAGCATCACATATATAATATTGTTGATTAGAAGCATCAAGTAAAGTAATTGACCAGAGGGGACTTGGTGTGAGCAGCTGGTAGAGCACCTGGAGGGGAGCCAAGGGGCCTGGGTTTAATTCTCAGGTCATCTATTTCTTTCTCACCAGAAACATCTGGATTTGGATGCTGCAAGGCTACAGACTATTGTCTCATGGAAACGTTTCTGGGTTCACAACTTTTTCATGGTAATGTGATTCCAGGAACACTTCCATTGAGTCTTCACACCCAGAGAATCCTGTCAGAGTGACAGGGAGGGGGAGCATTCCCAGGCCCTGCTAAAATCTAAAGCAAAATTCATTTCGGTGGAGTCGTGGTTTTTGAAGCAGATTCTGTATGGTTGAAGTTTCTCTTTAGGCTGATGCTGCCTTGGAACGCAGCACCTTCAAGTGACATCTTTGGCCGGGGTCCCTGGGTCCCCATGGGCACTAGGTGTCACAAGAGCATCACACTTCTGAAGCCTGCTGGCAGTCCCCTGGCTTCCCGAGCTGTCACCAGCCCCAGGGGCTGCACTTCTCAGGCCTGTTTGCAGGAGGGGCTGTTCTCTGCTCTCTGAAAATTTTTGCTTTTGGAAAAGCAAAACGTGAGCTCAGGCTCAGAGCAGAAGTTGCTGCTCTCTGCTTGTCCTCAGCTCCTTTCCCGCAGGAATGGCTCCATCACAGCAGGATTCATGGAGGTCTCTGGGCACTCGAGGGAAACAGGGTAAATCCTCCCAAAGGGAAAGGATTCCTGAAAATTACCTCTCCACCATGCTGCAAGGTCCTGCCTGATTTCCCAGACAGTGGTCACTGCTGGCATCTGGGGAGCTGGATCTCTGCTCTGCCCAGCTCAGCTCTCTGGTAACTGCACTGGAGTCACCCCAGTTAGCATGAGCTGAAGATCTGGCCTCTGGGAATTAAATCAAGGAGGTATTAATAACTTAGCAATAAGTGTGATTTGCAGGTGGTCAGCCAGGATGGAGGTTTGGGACACAGCTCAGGAGAGCTCTGGCATTGCCCCATCCTGCTGCCTCTCAGCTTCTGCAGTCACTTTCTGGTGGCCCTTTGCCTGCCCCTCTGCCCAGGTCTCTCCTGAGCCAGCAGGGAGATGGTTCTGGGCTGATCTGTTCCCTGGAGAACCAGTGAACCTCTGGATCATTTTCATACTGGAGTTCAGGTTCTTCCTTATCAGCTTCACTTGTGTAGCTAATGAGCAGTGCTAACTCGAGGAGTGAGCCATGCTCCAGTTCTTTGACATTTTTGCCTTTAATTTATAAGGAAGAGGTACAGCCATCTCTCCTTAATTATTCTGCCAGAATTCTCACAAGGATCTCAGTTTGGTTAAAGAAATAAGTGGCCAAATGGAAATCATATATTAGTCTACCCCAGTTTACCAGCTGAAATGGTTTAGGACATCATTACTAGGTTCATTCCACCATTCCTGCTCCTTCCTCTGAATAAAAAGGCTATTGAAAAAAAAGAATCGGAATGGGACATTTCCAGAGGAATATTACATTTCGTAAGTTTGGATTTTAACAGCCAATCTCAATCAAACAATGCACTGTGTGGTGGCCAGAAATAATAAATCAGCACAGCCCTGGGGACTGAAATGGAGAATTCCCTCTCCCCTTGTAGCTCCTTGGAACTTTAATCTGAAATACACCACGAATCAAAGGATAGCTTATTGGTACACAGGAATTCCCATGCTTGGTCAAATCTGATTTCCACTGAGTCTAGCACTTTGCTGCTAGCAGTGCCCAGAACCAGATGCTGCACTGAAAAGCCCAGAAAGAGTTGTTAGTGCAGGAAGGGCTGCAGTATCATGGCTGCAGAGAACACTTCATTTTGCTGGCTTTCATGATTGAGGAAGGACTTGAGTGCACCTGATCTTAGCCACGTCTGCCTGGCCCTGCAGACTTCCTTGTTAGTGGAGAGAGGCTCAGGAGAAGGCAATTTGCCCTATTCTAAGTTATATTAAGGCTTGTTCTTGATTTGATTAGGGAGCCTTAATTTTCCCTAAAGGAATCCTGGTGACTTCTGCCCAAGAAGCCTCTGTCAGTGTCCTCCCAGGGTCTTGGCTATGGAGGGAGATGCTCTCCTCCAGATGATTTCATCTTCTGTGAGGCCTTGAAGGTTGGAAGGGGAAGTGATCCAGTGGCTACTGCCCAGGGCTGGTGCTCTGTTTCTTACCCAGTGGCTGGCTGGTATAATTTGGGGCAAATCTGGTAGCTTCAAGGTAGCCGGGAAGGCAAGAAGGCCGTGGGAATAGCTGCAAACAAGACATTGCCTTCACATGAAGGTATTTCAGGGTGGGAAATGCCCTTGTGTCTGGTCCATTTCACCTGCTCATGGAGATGGTTCTGAGGGTTTTTTTCATGGTATTTTATTTGTTAATTTCTCATGTCCCCCTGGCCTGTGCCTCTGGAGCAGGGAGGATAGTTGGGGAATTTGGTTTCAGAGCTGCTCTTGGAAATGGCCTGAGTTCCTCCAAAAGGCCCATTTTTATGTACTGAGAAAATTCCAACAGGATATGAGATTCACTTTTGCTATGCATCATTCTTTGTACTGCTTTTAAGCTGTTTCATAACTGTAGGAATTTGAAATGAAAATGATGATTTTTGTGGTGTCTCTCTGTGTGATGATGTCACCAGAACTCCAGCCGTTCAGGCTGGAGCTGGGAGCTGGTTCTCAATCCACCTGTTCCTGTTCTGCTTTGGCTGAAATGGTGCAGAGAGGGTTTTGCACCAGGGCAGAGTCCATACAGAGCACATCTTATGACTTAGTGCTACTCTTGCTTGGATTTCACAGTATTCACCTTTACTTTGCTTATTTTGACCACTGGGCAGTGATAATTTTTTTCCAGAGCTGCCCAGACTGACTGCAATTTTTTCTGATCTATACAGTTCTCTCAGGACTTGGTTACTTCCTCTGTTTTTCTCTACAATGTATTTTTTCAGGGAAATTTGCTCTTTATGAAAGAGGGAGGTTGTTATTTTCTCCTGACTCACCTTCCTGTATAATTATCTAGCTCCGGTGTGCCCTGGGCTATGTGGGATCTCAATATTGCTGTTATTAATAGCACTCCTCCATCTCAAGCCTGTACATTTGTGAAAACTTCCCAGCACAGAGGCAACAGGAGGACTCTAAGTGTGCTTAAGTGTTTGCAGGCACTAAGCTTAGATTTTCACAAGCAATCGTGCTGGTGTGTGCCTCAATTTTGTTGGGGCTGTGTACTGCCAAGCACTGAGCCCTCATCCCTCTCAGGTCTCTGGCTGGGCAGGCAGGAATGGGGGGATTTGTTGGGCAGTCTCTTGGATGAAGAGCTGTGGCATCAGCTTCTCAAATGCCACGTGTGTCTAAAGGCCTCAATGAAATGCTAAATTAATTATTTTACACTGTTTTCCCCCTCGCTTTCCTGGCAGTACACATGCTCAGGACTTCACCTCTGCTAGTGCAGGTTTCTTAGATGCTTTCACAGAATCATGGAATTTCAGGGTTGGAAGGGACCTTTAAGACCACCCAGTTCCACCCCCTGCCATGGGCAGGGACACCTCCCACCAGCTCAGGGTGCTCAGAGCCCCATCCAGCCTGGCCTTAAAAACTTCCAGGGATGGATGGGGCTCCCACCCCCTCTCTGGGCACCCTGTGCCAGGGTCTCACCACCCTCATGGGGAAGAACTTCTTCCTAACAGCCAATCTAACTCTGCCCTCCTCGAGTTTGAATCCATTCCCCCATGTCCTATCCCTGCTGACATCCCAAAAAGTCCCTCCCCAGCTCTCTTATAGCCCCTTCAGATACTGGAAGGCCACAATGAGGTCTCCTTGGAACCTTCTCTTCAGCCTGAATAACCCCAACTCTCTCAGTCTGTCACAGTCCTGTATATAGGATATAGTTGTCATCTAGCATACCCTGTGGTGTCTTAACCTATTTCTGACCCTCACTAGATGATATATTAGGTCTGTATATATTTATCCCTATTTGAAAAAAAAAAAAATTAATGTGGAAATAATATATGGAGTTTATACTTTCCAGTTACAGAATAAAAGTAGCACCTAATCTATCCTTACAAAAAATGCTGCTTGGTTGTTACCTTGGAGACAATAACTGTTTGGACAAATGAATAAAATACCTTTTATTTCAGTGTATATCCTGCAGGTATGTCTGAACAGAGGAAATTCCATGATAGCATTGCTGGGCTTGTCTAAGCTCATATTCAGGGCTGGGTGTTGGACAGTTTCGAGGTGGGCTCATCCTTGTTCAGTTAGTGTGGGGTTTTATTCTTATTTAATTCTTTTAAGTGAAGAAATCTTGGGTTAAGCTTAAAATTGGAGGAGAATTAAGTGGCTTTTGAAGAGGAGAGTATTGGCTGCCTGCTGGGAAAGGCAGTATCAGAGAGACCTTGGGCTGTGTTCTGATCAAGAGACAGTTTTAGGTGCAGGTGAATAGGATTCAAAAATGGGACTTGTGCAACTGATTGTACAGTCTGCACAGCTTCAGCTGGAATAATAAAGCCCAGGATCATGCAAACATTTCAGTGGGAGTTGGAAAGCTGAGCTGGATGTGGTCCCAGTTCTGTGATGAGGAGCTGGGGCTGTCTTGTGGCCCAAGTGGAGGGAACCCATCTGGGGATGTGTTAGAAATCTACTGAGCTTAGTTTGGTTCTGGATTAACTCTGGCTGGCAGTTAGCATGTCATGCTTTTGGGCAGTGGTGAATCCTATTCCTTTCCTCCAAACCCTCTCCTTTAGGGCAGATTTCTTTGTATGAGCTGAAGCCTCTGGAAGACTTAAGGGCTCGTGATTGAGAGGCAACTTCCCCATCAGTGCCCAACAGATGTGTTACACAGTGCTCATGAGCTGTGTGGAAGTGCTGCTGTTCTGAACTCCTGCAAACAGTCGACAAATTCATGTGGGAAATTAAATGAGTGTAATTTTGTGGAGAGATACAGAACGTGGCTGCTTAAATGAGCACCACAAAAATAAAACACAACCAACAAGGGCTGCTTGCTGGAGCAGCTGGGGAAGAGCATGAATGACACTTGAGGGATATGATGACTTGTAAATTGGCTCCTCTGATTGCTTAAAACTTTTCTTCCCTTTGAAGAAGCCTTGGCATTTAGTGGGAGCCTGCAGGGATGCCTTTGGGGTGTAGAGTAGCAGGGAAAAAGCCCTGCAGAGAGGGAATTGGAAGGGCTGGTGGAAGAACAGCATGGGCCAGGGAGATAAGTAGGGAAGAGCTGGAGGAGGTTGGAAGGCCTGAAGTGTACTGGAGGAGAAAGTCTAATTGGATGTGATATCCAGAGGCATGGCTGTTGGTGTGTGGCCAGGGATCTAGGAGGTGGCATCCTGTAGGGACCCATCTAGCACGTGTAAATCCAGCCTGTCCTTTATTGCCTCTTGCTGGGGAAGGATGCCAAATGGTTCCCATCACTTGAACTTTCCAGGAGTTTTGTGGCATTTCTGTGGTATCACAGGAAGCACAGGCTGTCTCCAAGTTTGTATAACCCCCACCCCTGCCTCTGCTCAGCTTTGAACCTTGCCTTCATCTGTAATAGCCCATTAGTGGTTTGAAGTGTGTGGGGGGGAAAAAACCAAACAATCTTTCAGGCTTTTGAAAAATGGCTTTTTACTTGAATGCAAATTGCTGCTTGCAAATACATTTTCCACTGTAATGCCTATTTAAAAAAATAATCAATTTGTATCTGAGCCATCTAAACAATATCAAATGGCTGTTCACCTGTCATGAACCTGTGAATCAAGCTTTAATCCTTTTAACGTTTTTGGTAGTTTTGTTGCATACTAACTAAGAACTTCTGGGGAAAAGAGAAATTGTGTAACTTACAACTTATTAACATGAAAACAGTTTGGAGGGCAATTTGCATTTTGCTTTTGGTGCCACTCTGTTTTCTTGGAACAAAACCTCAACATTTCAGCTTGGTCTCCACAGCTTGGTCCCTTGTCAAATGCTGAAGCTTCCCTCACAGGATTTTCTTCCCCTGGCTAACTGTTAAGGAACCCACAAATTTCTGTGGGTTTCAGCATTTTTACCCCTGACTTAGATGTGCTGCTTCGGTTAAGGTGCCTTAGAGGTTAAGATGCTGTAGGACTGATGGATCCCATGATCCTGAAGGTCCTTTCCATCCCTGATAATTCCATGGCGGGGGGAGGAGCAATGTGTCTGCAGGGCAGGGGGTATTCCCTGGAAGCAGGGAAACCATTGCCTGTGTGGTATGGGCTCCTTCATTCATCTCCTGTGTGAATATTCTCTCTTCCTGGCTGGGAATCCCCTCTTGACCATCTGCTTTCTGTTTGCTTTGCTCCTGCTGACAAGGAGGAGAAGGTTTCAGAGGGGCTGGGGAGGAAGGCTCAGGGGGGGGTCCTGTTCCTCATGTGAGCTCAGCCCAATCAGCCACACTTTTTGGGGCTGCAGGCACTTCCTCCTGACCTTGCCTGGCTTCTCTTGCCATGTGGCACCCAAAGTGAGGAGGACTGGGGCGTGTGCTGGCCCAACATCTGCTGGGAGCATGGGCTGTGTCATAACAAGCAGTGCTTTAATCACCTAATGAAAGCCACATTCCTGTAATTGTATAATGCACAGACACAGCTTTGTAACATCACTTCTCTGAGTGTGAGACAAATTGGATGCAGAAGCTTAGGCTCTCTGGCAGCAGCTTACTTGAAGATTATTTTTATTTCTAATATAATTTTGGTTGACTCCCTCATTTGATACCCTTGTATTTACCTCGATATTGCATTGGGATTAACTCCTTAAAGTTCTGTTTACCTTGACCCTGCCTGGTATGCAAGTGATTGCACAGCTAATGGGCAGGCTCAGTCCTGATTCAGTGGTTTTCACATCTGTGTAGATAATAAATATATTTCTAGCTTGAGCAGTTATAAATGGCACAAACCCTTGTTCTTCAGAGCACGAAGCAGCCACTGGTTGGTTTGGATTAGGAAGGAGTGTAATACAGGGCCTTCTTGTACCCTCTCCAGAAATAAATAGGGATGGCCAGAAAAAACCAAAATGCAGAGCTGGTCCATCTGGGACCTGACAAACTGGAGCAGATGGGCAGTGGACCTGCAGAGGATTTGATCTGCTGGGAGCAGAACCACTGCTGCTCTCTGAAAGAGCAGAGACACAAAAACCTTGTCCAAAGCAGCAGCTTTCCCCTTAGCACTGTCATGGAGCAAAATGGGATAGAAATCTCTTAATCTAGCAGCTGGTGCCTAGGCTCTGGTGTTCTAATGTTGAATTGCTTTGATGCTCCTTTTCAGGATGAAGGGTTTGATTTCAAACTGGTTCTTTCTTTGCCTTCTATGAACTGACTATTTTTTGCTGGTGTCCTCAATCCATCCAAATGGGGCAGTACAAAACGGGTCATGGGAGCCAGGTCTGTTGAGAGGTTTTTTCAAGCTGCAATGAACTTGAATTTAAAATAATTCATATATCAGGAGGGAAGTGGAGGAAGGAAGACACTTGATTGCAGTAGGAATCAATTTCCTCCATTTGCAGTCCTGGCTGTTTTTTCTCTCCCTTGATGATTCCAGGTCCTGTGCTTCTGGTAATTGGGGATTTTCCCACTCAGTTGTGCAGCCTTTCCTCCCCACACACCCCTCATGTAATCTCCACGGGACTTTTCCACGCTACTCTGGCTGACTTCTTGGATTGTAATTCCATTAGAAGTGTAACAAAATATTAATTTCTTGAACTGCACTGAGGTGTGCATTGGGTTTCCTATTCCTCAGCCATGACTTCAAATAGGATATGGTTTTGACCTGTTGAATTTGGAGGCTTGAGCACTTCTTAACTTCACACCAAAGAACTAGAAGTGCCAAAGCCACACATCCTGCAGTGTTCTGCTTGTGCTGATAGTGGTGCTTTAGGATGGCCTTGGAGATCTCAAATTAAATCCTGTAGCCTCTGTTGCAGAGGCACTAACTAGGGACGTAGGGAGGTACTTAGCAGAGGTCAGAGTGAATCCCTAAAGAGGGGACAAGAGTCTCCCATTTCCTGACTACTGGGTGATGCTGCTCAGACCACAGGTGCTCAGCCTCCTGGGAATCTGTTGGGGCAGAGGGATGCAAAACATTTTGCTCCAGCTTGTACTAATGCAACTCTGGTAAATCTGCTGGATTGAGTCAGCCTGAAATAAGGAAAGATCTGTGGATGAACCTTCCAAAGTCTGGGATCCCTGCGAGTCCAAGCTTTTTGATAGCATCCTTATCTGGGCTTCAGCAGATTTGCAGTTTGGAGGATACAGGATGAATGACCCTGGGAAACTTATTTCATGTTCCTTGGTTTCTGGAGCTATTGAACTGAAAGCCCTTTTGAAGAAATAGAAAGGATCAGCAAGTGTCCAAAATGAACAATGTTAAAGATTACTGTTTCCTCTCGAAGAAATTCTTCTCTGGGGGGAACCTGAGGAAGAGAGTGGGCTCAGCTGTGACCTTTGAAGTGGACTGGTACAGCTGAAAGCAGAAAGATGTTGCTTGGACCCAGCTCCTGGTGTAGGTGCATGCAGGTATGAACACATCATCACATGCTACAATAGGCAAAACTTTGCCTAATCTCTGCTTTTTGTATCTTTTCCCCTTGGATACTCCTTGAGAAGGCAGTTGATGGCCACTGTGCTCCCAGATTCTGCACAGGACTCTGGTATAAAGAAATGGTATAGCCCCCTGCAGCTTTTGAGAGACTCAGGTGGTATTTGGAGATCCAGACCTTATCCTGCAGCCCCTGAGGGTGTTTGAAATCTCAGCCCAAGTTCTCTGTCTTGCTCATGAAACAGTTCCTGTCACTGGGGGAAGGGGGCAGGGGGAAGGGTAGCCCATTTGCAAACACTTGTGGAGAAGGAGGCAACGTGGGTTTGTATTCTAATGGGGGGAATTTGGCTGTGGGACATGAGTGAATACAATCTGATTAGTTTCATTAAGGCTACCCCTCATTCTTTTAATTAACTTCTTGTTCTTGTCCTTGGTGAAGTAGTAATTATATTTTAATTAGCCCAACACTGCATTGCAGAGCTAGCCAACCCTAGCCTCATCTCACAGAGAGGTGTCATAAGAATTAAGTTAATTAGCTTGTCACCATCCCTGTAAAATATGGATGTGTTTGGCAAAAGGGAAAATAAAAGACCCTTTGCTGGTCCAAGGTTAATTAAAAAACAGGGAGCAGAAGAGCCAGGTTGAAGGGAGGCAGATCCTGGGGTTTGGTTAGTGTGGTGGTGATGTGCATCCTGGGGGGCCTGAGATGCAGAAAGCCCCTGCACAGCTCACCCACCTGGTGCTGCTCCTGCACCAGGACTGCCCTGGGATGGTCCATGAGCTGCAAAGCAGAACCCCCTTCTCCTGGGAGCTGGGGGAGGGAGGGATCTCCACCTCTCACCAGGAACTTTTCTGTGCAATTTCTGCAGCTTTCACTGGTGGACAAAATATTTTTCAGGCGTCAGCATCTCACAAGAGTTTGAGTATTGAGCCAGAGGAAAAAAAAATGAACCAAAAAACCCCAACCCCCAAACACTTTGTTTGTAGCACTGATCCATTCCCTGCAGTTGTTTTTAATAAACTGGAAGATGATCTGTAAAGATGAACTTCAGGGTTGAAAAAGGTGTTTCCTCTGTCAGAGGCCACCTTGGTGAGAGATTTTTCCACTGCCTCTGACAGCATCAAGCCCTGGGCACTCCACACCCCAGGGAACCCCATGGCCCTGCAGGAACTGTGGCTGCAAATGTTCTGGTGTGGTGCAGCAGCTCCTTTTCCTTTCACAGAGCCCAAAGAAATTAGGCTTTTCTTCAAGCCTCATCTCATGCCTATTTGACAGTTCAGCATTAATTTTTTTTTTTTAAAAAGGCAATTTCCAACTCTTCTGATTGAAGAGATGAACTTGAATGTATGAGCCCTATGGGATGTAGAGCTGTCTCCTAAATCTCCCTGGATGATAATGGCTCTGCTCTCTTTGCTCCAAGGGATTTTTTTTTTCCCCGTCTCTCTTTTCCAGCTGTGTTACCAATTGCTGCTTCTCTGGGATGGGTTTACATTGTTTATTAATACATTTCCCTCTGTGGTGTCCCAGGACAAAAAGATGGTCCTGACCATCCCCCTGCTTGCCAGTGGTGGCCCAAATCTGTGCAGTCAGTTGTCAGAAACTGTTTATCTGTGTAACATGTAACCGAGGGGGAGGAAATCCCAGCAGCCCTGAGGGATGGGGGAACTGGACCTGCTGAGTTTTTGGTTCAGGGTTCCCATCAGAGGGGTGTGGCTGGTGCTCTGTTCACAACAGAGGAGTTGTTTTGTGATTTACACCAGTGCAAAGCATTCCAGGTATCTGGCACAGTTTGATTCTTATTGTGGTGTCACAAAAGTTGGGTGTGAAGAATGGGAAGGGAAGGCAGGAAGCTCTTAAGGAGTTCCTGGCATGGGATGGAAATTCTCTGTGGATATAGTGGTTTCAAAATAGCAATTTGTTGGTTGGAGTTACACTTGATGGTACCCACTGGATCCTGTGACATCTTTGGATGACTTTGGGGCAGTTTAGAAAAGGCAAATAATATACAGAAAACCTCACTCTTTGGTGTGTTGTAGTCATTGGCTTTGTGTGGGGTCTAGGTGAAACGTCTATGGAAAAACTTCCATCATTTTCTGTCTGATAAGTCCTGAAGATTTCTTCAGATCAGAGCTGGAGGTATTTTTAGAAAGAGTTTTGTTTTTTAATATTTTGTAAACTGGGTATAAGTTAATGGAAAATACAGATGAGTATGAGTGTAATTTCATATAATGTCTTTTTCCCCAGAAAATTGTGACTCTTCTCTGAAAAGCAATTTCCTTTGATAAGGAAATAGAAAGCTTTTTGTCCAAAATACAAAATCATTCAGGTTAGAGAACTCTGGGGTTTTTTTCTCATGGTACAGTCAGGAGTTTCTGTAGGCAGCAGGTTGTTTTTTAGGTGAAAAATGTTATGTGGTGAAAAAAATGTATCTACCAGTAAGGCTTTGATGAAAACTTATGAGCAGCCCTGCTCTAGAGCAGCTGGCCACCATCAGAGACAGGATACTGGGCAGACAGGCCCCTGGTTTGATCGAGCAAGAGTGATTTTTATATTCCAGTGTAAATAATCATTTAAGAGGTAACTGTTTGGGGCTCCCTTAAGCTTTCAGCTGGGGGTCTGCAGGCTCTGTGTTTCTAACACAGCAGAGAAGGCTCTTAGTGAAAAACTGAAGGGGGAAAAAATCATTCCAGCAACCCCAGTGGTCTCCTTCAGAGAATAAGGATATTAACTTTGGCTTTAATAAAAACATAATGTTAACTAATCTACTGTGAAGAGCTTCAACTGCAAACTGTAGCAATTTGCCAGTGAAAAATTGGAAGGGGACTGAGAGTTGGAGGGAACCTGCAGTCATTAGCTGCAGATTAAACATGAATTAAATTACTTCTGATTGTGTCAATCCATCCATCGTGAGGACTGTGCCTTTCCAGCATTCCTCTGCTGAAGGGAAGAAAAGGAAACTTTGGCTGGATTTGGAGCCTCACTGTGGTGGAGATAATACAAGAAGTTGGGATGTGGGGTCCTCGTGGGGGCACAGATACTCTGCAGCATTTGCAGTGGCCAAGGCTTCTGGTGCCCCTGTTTCTGCCACTGGAAATCGTGGCTTTTAAAAGTAACGTTTTTGAAACTCAGAATATTCATTGTGGCCATGGATCTGCAGGTTGGTCTCTGTGATGAGCAGTGCTCACAGCAGTAAGGGGGGATAATGCAGACCCCCAGGCTGGAGAGGTTCCAGCTAAACTGCTGGAGTAAGGTCACTGAGGAGCAGTGCTGGGAGCAGCTCTGCCCCAGGTCTGTGCCATGCTCTGTGCTTCCAGGCATCTCTCACTGCTGTGAGGGAGTCAGTCATGCAGATTCCTTCCTGTGATGTCTCAGGGAATGGGGCTGTGCAGTCCTCAGGTCTCTGCTCTAGTAAGAGTCACTGGAACAGTCCCCTGACAAAGACCTGTTCTTCTGACTTCTCATAAAAGGCGTGCATTTTGTTTGGGACAACTGGTTATATTTATTAACCACGTGGATTTTGTTGCAATATGGATGAACACTCAATCAGAAATGACTGGGAAGCCTGAACCTCAATCTTCTGTCCCATTTTTGGGGACATCTGGACCTTATGAATGGCCTTTGCCTCAAACTGGTTTGTAGTAATGGATAACCTAATTCTGAATGGTTTTTTCTGCTTAAGTTAGAGGGATGCTTGGATTTGGCATCTATTCCACTGAGATCTAAGACTTCCCTTCCTTCTCTAGGGTGTTTACTCCTAAGACTCCTGCACTCTTGGCTGAAGAGGCAGAAAAATATCAGCAACCCACATACCTCCAGAAGACCATTCCAAATTGTGTGAACAATAAGCAGGAATGAAATCCTAATTGCATGGCATATGGCTCATCCCTACAAACCTTCAGACTCAAAGAGCTGGGGGGGTAATAACCCTTCAAACAAAGTGGAGGACATGTTAAGGCCATGCCTGTCTGAGCCATCAAGCCTCATTGCTTGTGAGAAACACATAATCCCTTTTAATCTCATTCCTTGCATTCCGTGTAGCTGTAAGGCTGGGTTTCAGTAAAACTGATTTTGTAGCTGATGAGCAGAAGGTGAAGGAGCTCAGAGGATGCTCAGAGGATGCTCAGTGTCCATCCTGCTGCTGTAGCTTCAGGGTACAGGAGTGGCTGGGCCTGGTGTTCCCATGTTAGGATGGGGATTTCAGGTTGTAGGTTTTTAAATGGAAGGAAACAGGAGAAGGCTTGTCCTCGTGTGGTTAGACCAGGTTTACCATGTGGAAGCCAACTCTGATACTTCTCTCCAGAAACTGTGATGGGTGGTGGTGTGGGGGTGGTTCAAAGATGGCAATTGTCAGGAAAAAACTAAATCCACCTCCACTTCTCATCATTTTCATGTATAGATCCCCAGGGACCAGTGGGATTTTTAATGCAGCTTCAGTCCTAATCAGTTTTCTTCTTTTTAATAATCCACTGCTTGGGAATCCCAGACCAAGTGTGCTGCTCCTCAGATGGCTCCACTGTAGCAGTTCCATCTTGGTGAGATGAATAGGTGCTTGAACAGCTCCAGGTTTAGCAGAGCTGCTCAACAACTGGATCAGTCTGCAAGACTTCATCTGAGGTGTTCAGAAGGGCTTGGGAGGTGTGGGACAGAGTTGTACCAAGTCCTTTTCTTGTAGTAGCCTCTGTTCAGCTGTAAGCAGTGGTCTGGGTTTTAGTTTTGCTTGCATGGCATAATAAAAAAATTCAATATGTGGAAATTATCATTGGTGGAGCAACCCAAAGTTCATATGGGGGCTCATTAA
This sequence comes from Florisuga fusca, assembly GCA_038090715.1. NCBI lineage: Eukaryota > Metazoa > Chordata > Aves > Apodiformes > Trochilidae > Florisuga > Florisuga fusca. The sequence goes on along the minus strand of JAAWXA010000030.1, from coordinate 10,947,071 downwards.
AACTAGGTAGTCTCCAACTAAAATATAAGTTGGCCAAAAGGGAGTTGAAACATTCATTTTGGATAATGTTGAGATTCAGTAGTGACCTTCCTGGCTTTTCTCCAAATGGGTTCACGTTTTAAATATGCCATTTGCTGAAACTTGATATTTTTGATCTGCCCTGGCCCATCTGTGGCTGAGCTCTCTGGATAGGATCTCACTGGGCCAAGCACCCTGTCTGTCACTGAGACAGCACAAGCTGCTGGGCTGAGCTTAGTAAGGATTTATTCTGGAGATGCCTGAGTTTGCTAAAGCCTTCCTCTGCTGTCTGGAGTTGTTAAAGGTGTTTCCTTTTTGCTGGGCTTCATAGCTGGTGAGCTAAAGCAGAACCAGAATGAAGCTCCTGGGGAGCAGCTGGGGTTTGATTGGGCATGGGACCTGAGTGCTGCCCACACTGGGATGTTTTTCCCTCCTCTCTCTCCATCCCCCTGCACCTCTAGGTGTGCTTTGGCCTCCAGGTCCCTGTAAAGGAGCCCACCTGGTTCAGGCTTTACTGATGGGATTTTTATTTTTTTTGCTTTGAGCAGCAGAGTGGAATGAGGAGCCAAAGCCAGAGGGGGACAACCTGGGGGCTTTGCCTGGGGGGAACACTGGAGCTGGTGAGGAACAAAGGGGTTGAGGTCTCCAATGGGGATCGTTGCAGGGACTGCACCCCAGGAGCTGGCTCCACAGTGGCCATGGCACCTCTGATGGCGTGAAATTTGGGATGTGTAACTGACAGCTGTGGAATATTGTTTCATCAAGCGTCCAGTTATGTCTTCATGGACAGGGGAAAAGAGAGGAGTGCTGTCCTGCCCCTGGTCCCCCTGCTCTGCCATAAAATTTTGCAGCAGACGTCACTGATGGGGCTGGGGAGGGAGGACAATACAAACACAATGACACTTCTCCCACTGCCCCTCCTCTCCCCCTCCCTTCCCTTTTTTCTTTTCCCTCTTTGTCTCGTGCTTCTGAGTTAAGAGGATTTTTCAGACACAGCAAAGAGCTCTCGCTTTGAACTTGGAATATGTACCCTGCAAAGAAAGCCCCTGGACCATCCTTATTTAATATGCCCAAATATGATTAGTGTCAGACTGTGAAATATCACTTCCTTATCTCTAGGAGCCAGCAGACAGGAACATTTCTAGGGATCAGGGTCTTTTAATTTTTTTGGCAAAACACACACTTTGAGAAGGAGATGGCTGCTGGTGTGCAGCCTCTTCACTGGCATGATTCTCCTAAGCCTCTGGAGAGTCTCCATGTTTTGCTCTCTCCCTCTCTCTGCACTCTTTTGCTCATTCATTCCTTGCTTCATCCCTCATCATCTTCCTTGACACTAATTCATGATCAAGGGACATCATTTTCAAAATGGCAGATGATTTAAAGTTGAATTTTCTTCTCAGCCATGTCACTGTCTTGCCTGCAGCTGAGGAGCAGCCCCTTCCCTCCTGCTCCCCATCAGTTAGACTCGAAGAGGTGCTTCAAGAAGATGCCCTGGTTAGGGGAACTAATGATTTGGGCCATCATACAGCTGCATTGTTGCTGTGTATCTGCTGAGCAATGCTGCTTTGATAAGAAAAAGAAAAAATGCCCAGCCCAATTTATTTACATATTAAGAGTCTTGCATGACAACAACTGCAAACTGTGGATAAAGGATTTGTATCTCCTGTAATTTCATGGATCTGTTCAGTGTCTTTATCGAGCAGAAAGTGGGAGAGGAGGGAAAGAAATTAGTATTAAAATGTGTTAAAATGTCTTTCCATCCTTGCTTCTTAACTGGCTGCCAGAATCTTCCTTCCACTCGAAAAAATCCAAACTGTGTGCAATAATAGGAGAAACTCATTAAAAATTTATCACTTTGATGCCTTGGAATGCTTTTGTTTCCAATTCTCTTTGATCTCCAGATGAGCTAAAGATAAGGACTGAGACTGCTATATAATATCTTCAGTCCAGATCTGGAGCTCACAATGCATGGAGAAATCAGACCCTGGATTCTGAGCTCATCCAAGCAGGCATATCTGAATTGCAGGCTTTGATTGTGATCTGTTTCTGCTTGCAACTTGGAAATGTTTAGGATTTAATGTATACCAAGTTTAATACTCTTACATGCACCATTGGCCTCTACTGGAAAGGATTAGAGCTCTTCAGTTAGAAGTCCTAAACCTTAATACTGCTCTAAGGGAAACTTCTGTTTAAGTAAGAACCTACAGCACTGGGTTTTAAGCTTTAAGCACAGATCCTGCTGCCACTGCACCCTTCCAGGCCTGGCTGGTTTTGGACTGACTGAAAAGCTGTATGCAGTCATAGGAAGCATTCACATTGCACCAGAAATGTCCTTGCTGTTTCAGATGAAATCAGGAAACTGCTCTAGGTGGACACATCTTCTTTGAAACAGTTCAAAGAGTACACGTCCTGCTCCTGGGCAAAACTGAGTAAGAAATTGTGAGCTTATTGCAAGAGGGTTCACGCAGAGATTTTAGGTCAAGGATTGAGCTGAACCCTGAAAATCAAGGGAAATGCTGGTGTAAGGAGTTTGTTGGCTTTGAAGACTGGAGTGGGTTTTTGAAGAAGGTTTTGCTGTCAGGGCTTCAGAAAGGTCCAGGTCCTCCTGAACAGTCTGCAGGTGAGCTCTGAGACCTGGGAAAATGTGACCCATCAAAGAGAAGAAATTCTGGTGGTTTAATTTGCAGGAGATGGAAGGAACAAACTTTATGAGTGCAAAAGTTATTGTGAAGTGGATCAGGAGAAATTTTAAACCATCTTGCCCTAGGTTTGCTGTGTACCCGGGAGGAGTGTCCAACCATGAAGGAAGCAAAGCTCTGGAGGAGTTTGTCTGGAAGAGGCATGGAACAAACTGAAGGTGTTTAATAGTTGTTTGGGACTCATCTAGCAGGAAATACATACTTTGGGGTATAATCAGGAGACTACAACAGCCTTATGGCATCCCTTTCATCCTCCTCTAGATATTCAGAAATACTGCTTTAATTCTTGATGCACTTAACACACACCTTAGACCAGCTCCAGTTCATCACAAAGAATTGCCAGGGGCTGTAGAGAACATGTTGCATTATAGTAGTATTTTTTTTTTCTTTTCTTTTAGGATCATTTACCAGCCTACTTGGTTCATAATGGGCCTCTTGTTTGACATATTAATTGATAACCGAAGCGCTATTTTCTTGACTGGAAAATATTGACTTTGAGGTTAGGGCTTTCAAATGTGTTCAGCATTTGCCAGCCTCTCTGCTGTTGAAGCCTGTGGCAATAATCCTATTGATTGCAGTGGGAGTGGAATTCATGGGAACAGAAAATAAAGGGGAGGCTTGGACATCCTGCTCTGAGCATTTTGTGACTCAGATGGCAGGGGAAACATGATGTAATCCAGTGTCAAAGGCACTCCAAAATCTTTCATGAAGATTTTTTTTTAAATAAAAGTGACCTTTTAAATAGATTAATATTTTTTAAGCAAAAAATTTCTATTAGAATGAAAATAAGATGAACTGAATCACTTCTCTCAAGGTGTTGGAACAAACCCCAGGATACTGTCTTTTCTTACAGGAGAAAAAGCTTGAAGGAAGTGAATATATTTTGAAATATGGAATAGATTTCCTTGTTAGCTTTATTGCCATCAGCAAGGAAGAGGAGCTGGTGGGGAACAGGAGGAACCTTGCCAGAAGGTGAAGGGTTTGGCAGTGCAGTGTCACAGTTCCCGTGCTGGATGAGCACCCCCCAGTGCAGTGCTGTCACCCCTGGGTCACTTCCTTCCAGGACACCCCTGTGTCCCACACCTTGGGTGCCCATGGTCCCTGCTGCAGCTCAGGCTGAGGATGTCACTGTCATCTTTCCTGGGAGGTGGTGGCCAAGTACTCAGCTATCACAAGGGGTTATTGCGTTCTAACATCTAGCTACAGGAGTAAATATTTGGGCAGAGGTCACAATGGTTGGAAATACCCATTAGTCCTACTGTGGGATCCTACTTTTTTTTTTAATCATCCCAGGTCAAAAAGGGACTGTTTCCCAGTCTATGCTAAGGAGAGACTTTCAGTTCTTCTGGCCTTCTGGAACTTGAGAGAGTTTTCATTTCTCACATGCCACCCTCAGTATTTCCCTGCACCAAGTCTGTGAAATGTCTGGCTGGGTAAAACCATGAAACCTGAAAGATTGCTGCTGTCCATTGTGTCAGGATATGTTAAAAAAATTTCAATTCTAGCCACAAAATTTGCTCTCTTTCTTGAACACAGAATAACATTTTTCTGTGAAAATATTCAGATTTTACTTCTGCATGCTTGATTTATGAACACACAAAAGCTGGTGATAAGTTCTAATATTCAGATTTGTGGCTGCGGCTGATTCTTTAACGTGTATATTTTCCTCTTCTTGGATTTTTGCTTCTCAAAATACCAACGGGAATAATATACTCGATGTGCCCTCTCTAATCTTATGGCTGGGTTTAAGCTCAGCAGAGATTTCTGCCTCTAGTGAAGCTGCTCCTGCCCCAGCACACGGAAGAGCAGTGGTTGCTGCTCAGCTCTCACTCCCCGGATGAGTTTTGCTTGTGTCAGGACAGGTTTGCACCATTCTGCTTTAGTGTTCTGGATTCTACTCCTGCACAGCCTGGGACTGAACGAGCCAGGCTGGGTTTCAGCTCTGGGCTTTGCATCTCAGGGCTTTCCACTTCTGAGTGCTGTGTGGAACTGGAAGAATTCCAGGGGTTGGATCTGTGGGGTCAGTCCCTTGGGTGGGACTGAGTGCTGTGGTTAGATGGGTGCTGTGTAGGGTCTCCCAGATGCAGGTTGATGCTGAGGATTGGCACCCAGGCTCCTCACAGATTAACCCTTGCTTTCCTGCAGCTCTGCTGAGGCACATGTCCATACCCAGTGGCTGAGGAGTTCTGGGAGGTCTGTTCTGGCACCTTCTCCACCAGGGAGGATTCAAGCCCATCTCTTTCACAATACTACAATGGTTAAGTGCCTGCATTGGGTCCAGGTTTTTCAGAAAATGTGGAAAGTCTTCTTTCCGTGCTCTTAAATTTAGGTTTGTACTGAATTCCCTTCAGTCCATGTGTACCCAAGGATGTAGTCGGGTGTCCTTGCAGTAACCAACACTGAAAATGGGAAGAGCTCTGTAGAGCATGGAGTAAATAAGTGTCAGAGTGCAAATGGGACAGTCTAAAAAACCAAACCAAGCCAAACAAGCATATTTGGGATCTTGGAAACAATTTTTTTGTGAAGGCAGAGGAGTATGAGGTATGAATTGTTAATGGGAAGAGTGGCTGAGTGAAAGCTTTTCATGCAAGCAGGTGGGACAAGGCAATCCTGGGGATGCTTGCTTCCAATCTAATATGGAATCTGGGAAAGTCTGTGCTTTGCCAGTGGATGGATGGTGATGATGAGGATTTTATGTGCAGGAAATATTATGAGCTACAGTACTTGGGTTGTTTTCTGACAGCAGAAACAATTAAAAACCACGACACACCACATGCTTTCCATCTCCAGCTGTCTCCCTCTGCTAACTGCTCCCTTCATACCCTGCTAAACTCATGCCTTGGCTTGAAGCACATTTGCCAATGTGTCCAAGGAGACAAAAGAGCAAGCATAACAGTGAGGATCATTGTTCGGGGTTCAATCCAAAACTGCTTTCTCAAAAGCCAAATGTCAGAATAAAGGTGATGGCTGGCAGGGAAGCCTCCCCCTTCCTCTAGAAAGAGGCAAGCAAATAAAATAATAAGCACACAACTCCCTGTATGTGTTGGTGCAGTTGAAGTGAAGCATATTGCAGGGAAGTCTCATGCAGCATCAAATTCCTGCTGTAGCTTCAGGGGCTCTTGGCCTGGGTGGCACCAATCGATGCCTGACTGAGTGGAGCTGTGAGGCCAAACTCGGGGCTCTTGCAAAGAACTGTGGTAGCTTTGTGGTGAGTTATTACCTGAGTTTATTTGCTGTTTGCAGTCAAAATGCTGTGCTGTTAACAACTGTGTGCAGTTGGTGCTGTGCTCTTCAGCTGCTGTGTAAATAACTCGTGTTGCTAGGATCAGTGTGTTTCTCCTGGATAATAGCTGTGATGGGCTTTGCTCAGTGCTGCTGGCATCCCCTGGGGGTAATCCATGCTGGAGACTCCTACCAGTTGTCTTCATCTGAGAATTGCTGGGAATATTCATCTTCTGGGCAGAGGAGCCAGCTGATGGGGCATGGCCCTTGCACCAGCTGGTGGCAGGGATCTGGACTTGCTTTGAGCATCTGGGCTCAGTACATGTGGACACAAACTGCTCTTTTCTTTTCCTCATCATCATCTGCATGTGGCCTCTGCATCTCTGACCATTCCTGTCCATGGGAAGTAGGAACTGCTTGAATGGAGGCAGCTGGACAAAGCAGATAGCAAGGAGTCTGTCTGGGCTCACCCTGGCCACCTGTGTCATTCTGGCCACCTCAGTCCATTGTCCTTGTCACTTTAGTCTTGGAATCAACAACTGAAATGCCAAATAGCAGCAGTAAAACTAAGGCCTCTTGTGATACTTCCAAGAACAGGAACTTCCAGCAGTGTCCTGGGAAGGGTTGAGCTTGGTGAGGCTTGCAGCCCTGTTTAGCCTCAGTTGTGGGGGTTGGAGAAGGTTCAGAGGAAACACCCAAGTTTTGAGCACTTCATGACACTGAGCCCTTGTAGGCTCTCCCATTGCTGGTGTCTGTTATACACTGCTCCTCATCACAGTCTCAGCACATCTCCTCACAAACGAGCACTGTCCAGCCCCTCTTTTCCATCCTCTCCTGGCTTCTCCCAGGCCTCTTTCCTTTTAATTGTCTCTGAAGAAAAGTTACTTGCCGACATAATTTTCTCTTGGAATGATATTACATCCTCTAAATCAAGCCTGGGTCAGCAGTATCACATGGATAAGAGACTCTTTCCCTCTCCTGTGGTACCATTTTAGTAGAAGATTAAGCTTTTAACACTGAAAGAAAAACAGCTTTCCCTCTTCTCCATCCCTCTCTCTTGTTATCACTCTTGCTCTTGGATTTCTTTTTTTTTCCTCAAGCCCCATCATTTAGATAGGACATCAATTCTGGCTGCTGGTCTAGTGAGCAATCCATCCTGAGACTTGATCCGGGGACTTAATTAAGTGTGAAATTGAAGGGAGAATGGGCACAAGAAATGGACGGGGTCCTGCGAGGCAGAAATTCTATAAGTTGCTAGAAAGAGAAGTGCAGATGGATATTCTTCAAGATGCCAGGAAGCTATTGACTGTTATTGCTCAATATCAAGAAGATTAAAGATAGTTAGGTACCTAGAAGGTATTGTCAGGGCCTTATTTTTTTAATTTTTAAAAGTATTTTTTTGCTGTGGGCCTCCTGTATTTAAGTGAAGACCACAGCAGGCTTTGTGCCTGGGAGGATGCAGCAACTTACCTGTGGCCTTGGATTTCTTACTTCTCTTGTATAATGCTGTGCAAGGCAAGGATCAGCCCTGGAAATAGATGCTGTGCTCAGTTTGGGCTGATGCTCTCAAATAGACCCAATGCCAATGGAAGTCCTTTTGTGACAGGAGGATCTGGCTGATTCCTGCTGGGAACTCCTCTGTGCTGCTCTGTACTGAGATAGTCTGAGGTGCTCAGTCTGGAGGTCTCCAGCTCTGCTCCACATCATCTTTACAGCCTCCTTCTCTGTCTCCAAAAGGCTCTCATCTCAGAGCATCCTGTCTTGGGATGATCCAGGTTTGCTGGAGGGCTCCTCCCTGCACCTTGGCTGCTCTTTGGAGCTGACTGCTTGGGGTGAGTCTGCAGCAGTGGTGAGGGGCTCAGAGCAGGGCTGCAGCTCTCTTGCTCCCATGGTTACTGAAACCCTGCAGGTCCAGGGCAGATCACTGCCTTGAGGGGTTTTTCTGTGGGAGATTTGGTGCATGACAATTCTTTGTAGGTGGGTTTTGGCCTGACCTGTGCTTGGCTTCCATACCCAGACAACTTTGCTTTTGTTTGTTTGTGGAAACTTTGATGTCCAGGGGCTTTATCACTGCAGAAATGTAGCTGCCTGGGGGGCTTTGAGGACTGGGAAACTGAGCAGGGGTTAAGGATCCCTGAGCAGCAGAGCTGTTAATGGTGTCCCTCCATGGGGAAGGGGGAGGCTGGGGGGCAGGCTGGGGCTGCACAGATGCTGCTGGGGGTGCTGGAAGGGACATTGCTGTGCAATGTGATGTCCCATCAGAGGTGCCCAGCCAGCCCTGCTGTGTGACTCCTGGGGCCCAAATCATCTCCTGCCTGGGCTGCCCAGGAGCTGCAGGGTGGAGAGGTCCCCAAGCCCCATGGGCAGGAGCAGCAAGTCAGCTCCATCCTGGGGTCTTTTCCCCTGGAGGTCTCTGCCACTAAAGATCTTACTTCTGCCACATGAGCAGGAGGCTGCTCTCCTCCCACTCTGCAGGGCTGAGGGCTCATTTTTGGTCAGCAATGGGTTTAAGCAGCAGGAGAGGGTCAAATGTTCCCACCTGGCAGGGAGGCTGCTGGGGTGTGCTCAGCCCAGAGCTAAAAACTTAATCCTGTCAAGGCAGCTCCCTCCTGCTGGCCCTCTGACCTCTGGGGTCTGCAAACCAAACACTAATGCTTCTGGAGAGCTGGGCTAGTGATCTCCATCCCCTCTCACACTGCTGTTCCCCCTGCCTCGTGGAGTAAAGAGGGTGATGTACAGTAATCCAATCCCTTTTTAACATTCTGAGTGTTCAAAGGCACTTGCTGCCCCTTAGGAGAGGATCCATCCTCGGGGACACCTGTTTTCTCTCACTTCACTTTGCTCTTCCTTCATCATCTCTTAATGCCTGAGATGGGTTTGCAGATTCGGAGGGGGTGTCTGGATGCTTGGAGGTTGGGGCAGGGCAGAGCCTGTTGTGTGCAGGGATTCTGCTCTTGCTGCAGGATGCAGAGATGGCAGAGGTCCTCCTCGGGGCAAAGCATCTTCCTCCTCTCCTCACCTGCTGGAGCCATAAATCCCCTTGGAAAACAAACCCAAACAAGGTGAATGGCTGAGCCTGCCTCAGTGGGCAGAGGTTGGGTCTTGAACAGAGGCCAAGATCTGTGTTTGAGTGAGATCCTCAAGGGAGTGTGGAGAGGAAAGTGACAGCAGCACAGGAGCCAGCAGGACTCTGGGGTAACACCTTCAGCCTTTCTCTGTTTTCCCTCTTTACTGAGCCTGGAGGAAAGCTGTCCCATTCTCTGGGAGAGAGTTACAGCCTTGCTGCAGAGTATTTTCTGCTGCACCTGCAAAGCTTTGCTTTAGATGATGGGCAGCCAGTGCATGGGGCAGGGGTGGGGAGGTGCTCCTGCAAACCAGCTCTCTGGGAATGATGCTCAGCATGCAGAAGCTGCTCAACTGCTTTAAAGGTGAAAATCTCCTCAAACAGGCAGGTCAGCCTGTGGGTGCAGATTGAGTTCAGGAGTTCTGAGCCTCACAGCTGTACCCTGGCCATAATTTCCTTTGTGCTGATTGAATTTTTTTCTAAAGAGTAATAAGAACAGTCAGGGAAATCACTGGTTCTCTAGTACTTTACATCACCTGAGAATCTGGCCTCAAGCACTGATGATAATTGCCTGCTGAGATGACACAGCAGTAAATAGTAAACCTCAATTTAATGTTGCAGTTATGTACAATAGAAGCTGACAAAGCTTCACTTCAATAAATTGCTTTTCTTATAAGCTCTCTAGAAACCAGGTGGTCTATCTACACTCCTCAGCAAAGATTTAGTAACAGATGCTGCAGCCATGTCTAATGTTAGCAAGATTTCATTAGCTATATATAGCATGTTCCTCATTCCAGTGCACCATGATGTTTGCTCAGAGATAGCTACTTGAAAATGAAAAGGAGAATATTTTGTGATGCATTTATTTGTACTCCTCTTCCTCCTTGGAGGCTGAAATATTCAATGTGGTATCCTTGCCTTTAGTGTGAATTAGTGAGCTACTCCTGTATTAATCTCCTTTGGGCTTGATTCCAGTTTTCTTATTTGCCCCAGCAGGGATTTGACTCCAAAGGTGGCTTCTGCAGGCCCATTTGTGGATTAAGGCACTGTTCCACATAAATGTACCATAATCCAGCTTTAATTGTGTTTTTATGGTGTCTGTAACAAAAGACTTAGAGGTAATGGGTAACTCCAGACCTTTGGGTGTGACCTGAATAGCAGGAAAAGGTTTGCAATCAATCTTTGAGACAAGATTTTTAAAGACATAAGAGCAGGGAAGGTGGGGTGGGATTCAGCTTCAGTTCAGGTGCATTGGATTGGTTAAATATGACACCTTGGTGAGCTGCACAACTTTATGTAGAAAAAGGCAGGTGTCTTACCCATGATTGTCCAAGTATCTGTTATTGTGCCACATGGGAAATTATTAGTTTAGCCACAGGGAACTGGATAACTGCAAGATATTGAAGGGGATATAAAGGGAACAGCCTAAAGGACATGGGACATTTTGTTGATAGGAGAGCCTTCAGGACAAAAGATTATGTGAGCTGGAGTCTTGTGAAATGGGCTTTGTGGCTGATTTTATCAAATATTTCCAGTAGTGAAGTTGTTTCAGAGAGAAGGAGCGTGGGAGGTGTCAGCAGAGAAGGATGGAGAAGTGGAGCAATGCAAGTGGTTTGACTTTGGAGTGGAAGGCAATGAATTTATGGATTAAAATCTGGAATTGTTGCTGTAAATTGAAGGCTAACTGGCTGCCAATGGCAGAAGTGAAGGAAGTGCCTGTAAAACAATCTCAGATGCCTTCAAGACACCTCCTTGCAATGCAGTGTGTGGGTTGTCCCCAGCAGTGAGAAGGAAGCACCAATGTCAGTGCAGTGCTCATGCAACGTGGGAATCCCATGGTTAGTTCTGCTTGCAAATTTTCAAAAAGGAAAAAAAAATCTCAGTGGTGCAGGTCCAGAGAAATTTGGATGCTGGGGAAGATTAGGAACAGGGTTATTTTATGTGGACAAGGTCTTGCATTCTCTTATACCACAGGTTTTCTTCTGGTTTGGTCCTGGCTTTGTGTCATGTCTGGCCCAGTCTGTGGATACTGTAAGTGTCCAACTCTGCATCTTCCCTATTTTGGGATGAGGACTATGTCCATTGCAAATTACATATGTGTTTGATGCTAAAAGAGGACATTATGATTTGATAACAGGGAAGGTGGAGTGGGTATGTTTCAAATAACTATCCTCAATGGGCTTTCCTGCAACTTCCAGTGAAGCATCTGGACATGGTTACAACAGGGAATAACTGGACAAGGTGTGCTGCTGATTTATTCAGATGCCAGTTTTTGTGTTTGGTGCATTAACTGATCAAAAGGTGCTGGAAATACAGCACAGGGATAAGAACAAGAGGTGGAAACAAGAAAAAAACAGTGATGTCTCTTGCAAAATGATAATCCAAGACATGCATGCCAAAAGAAGATGTTGGAGAGTTGGCAGGGCTGGGAAACTTTTGAGCAGATCCGATAGGAACCTGCAATGCAGTCAACAGCTGGTGGGCTTTGGGGTGTTTTATTTCTTATTTCAGGGAAAACCAGTGCAATTTTGCACTGCCTGTGCATGCAGCACATCCCAAAGCAAGCAGGTGACAGATTCTTTGGCTAGAGGAGTGAAAAGGAGCATTTATCTTCAACTCTTGTATTCTAAACCAGGCAGGTGTTGGGTACAACTGCAAGGTAAATTGTGGAAAGCCTGGAGGGTTGGCTCCAGCAGAAAGAGGAGAGGGAGGGGTGGAGGGGCTCCCTGGGGCAGCAGGGTTGTGATTTGGTTGTAACCTGCAGGGGAGGAGGGAATTAGGGCCACACAGCCATGAAGGGGCTGCAAAAAGGGGATCACTAGACTAAAATGTGAATGAGATAGCATGCTGAAGGAGATGCCCAGGCATTGCATCCAGCCCACCAGTACCACCCAGCTGGTTTCTGGAGTGAGCTGGCATGAGCCACCCTGCCCCAGCTCAGAGGTTGCCATGGAGGGAACCCTTCATGTCATGGTTTTAACGTGAAGCAAGGAAGGACTGAACTCCTGGTTTGTCTTTCTTCATCTCTGTACCAAGCTGACAAATCTCTCAAGCCTTTTGGAAGCTTGACATTATCACACCTCATCCTCCACTTCTCAAACTGGGACTGGTTCTGCATGGGCAAACACAGCTGTGTTCCCCTCTGGGCCAAATAAAGAAATGTGGAGGGAAAACAGAGGGAAGAGCTGGTCTGGAAGAGACCCAGTGCCAGGATCTTCAGGTACTTTAACAGTGCTTTTGGGCTGCTATTCCTGCATGAAATGTGCCAAGTGCTCGTGTCAAGGAAGTCACTGGACTTAGCCTGATGTGGGTGTTGGGTGCTTCTTCCTCAGAAGGGTTCTCCTCATCCCAGTTGGTTTATTGGTGGCTGCAGTGAGGAATGAGGCTGTTGGGAGTTAAATCTGTGTTTGCAGAGTGGTGTGCATCACCTCTGCTGGGCATAAGTCTGTTCTGCTTCTGGGTAGGGAGAGGAATATCCAGGGAAAGGTGGTGGCAGTCAGGGATAAAGGAGTATGAAAGTGAGAATCTCACCCTCTGTGAGCAGAGTTTTTCTCCCTGATGCAGTCAGCAGAGGTTCTCAGCATGTCATCCTAACTATTTCTTGTAAAAATAAGTAGGTTTTGATCAAAACCATTTAACGTGTATCAACATTAGGGATTTTTTTTAATTGCCAATCCAAGAAAAGAGGCAAGTCCCACCAAGGTGTGAGATTGGTGACTCTAGCCAAGCCAGCAAACGCTTTGCTGTTCAAAGAGCCAAGTTAAACAAGACATGATTAAGAGCAACGTGCCCCCCACAGCTCCCAGAGGGTGGTTTATGGATCCTGAGAGGTCCAGAATTGGACCTTGCTGTGTCTTGTTTGCCTTGGCTACATAACACAGCAAATCCAGATGCCTCCTGCTTGGCATCCCAGGCACAAATCACACCTGCAGGAGGCTCAGGCACTGAGTCTTTCTTCCTTTCTCCTCATCTCTCTCAAATGTTTTAGTTTGCTAAAGTGCAGTGTAATCCTGATGCCAGTGACCAATTTTGCTGTGACACCACAGGTTTCCATCCCCTACAAGCAGCCCTTTTTCTCAGGATTTGCCCAGGTTTTGTGTATCTCTTGTGGCTGGCAGTTGTCTTTTGCTCTAGTTAGAAACTGCAAGATTTGCAGATTGCTGCTGCATGGGCAGCATTTCAGGAACCTTTTTAGCTTCCTTCAACTATTTGACCTTGGTGCAACAGGTTGCCACCAGACTGCTTGCTGCTCTGATATGGAGATGCATATCAGATGTTTGATACTGCAGATCCCACTCACACCCCAGCTCAGGGGAATTTTTGGGTCTGTTACAGCCTAACCTAGGAAGTTTTAATTCAAGGCTCTTTACTCACATCTTTACTCACATCTTTTAAAGTCTACAAGGTTTCAGTCCTAGCCAAGATGCTGTCTGTGACATGTGCTCCTGTATAGTTTTTCAGGGCTTGTCAGGGCACTTCATACACACTCTTTGGGTTTGTGGCTGTAGAAGAGTCCACTACTTATCTGAATCTCTTTCCTTCTGTATAGACACCACGAGGTGCTTTCCAGCCACTACAGGGAAAAGATAAGGAGCAAGTAGGCAGGGAGAAGGCTCCTGACTTACTGGCCAAGCCAAGCTGAGGCTGGAGGCACAGGTAATGCTTGCTTTGTCCACCTGACATGGCTGGAAGGCAGAGCCAAACTTCTGGGCCTGCAGACCCTCCTGCAGGGCTATTTTTTGCCTTGTATCATGAGGCCATAGGGCTCCACTTGCCCTGCACTTCATATGGAGAGGGAACCATCCCTGTAAAGCCAGTGACAGGTGACTGCAGAGCTCAGTGTGCATCAGCTTCAGCATCTTGGGTTAGTCCTGGGGAGGGGCTGGAGGGGCTGAGGAGCCTCTGGGCTCAATAACTGATAGGTTGAGTTGGCAGACAGTGTTCAGAGGATCTAAGACCATCCACAGTTTAGGAGGTTGATGTGTGACCTCCACAGCAACACTTTTGTCCTCCATCTTGTTGTTTAGCTTCTGACCACATCAGCAATTATTTGCATCTGCCTCTGGGCTCCTCTGAGGTTTTTATCTCCCAGAGCCATGTGAGGACTCTGGGAGGCTTCAGAGGGGCAGGGTCTGGAGGAGCTGAAACACTGAACCGAGGACTGATGCAGTGTTGGGCAGGTGCCTTAGGCCAGCCATCTCCTCCTGTGGCCATGAAACACACCCACAAATTAAAAAAGCAATAGCAAGAGGCTCTGGATGGCTCCCCAGTGAGGGTGAGTGAGAAGGAGGGGCACTTCTTCAGCTTTCCCATCATTTCCATGCATGCTGCTGTCCCTGAGAGATGTGCCCTGGGTGCCTGTGCAGTTCAAAGGTGGAGATGGGGACTGGTGGAGGATTTGTTACCCCGTGCTACAGCTCCTTTGGGGGCAGTTTTGGTATTTCTCACACTTCCACACAGAGCAAGGTTTCTCAAAGCCTGAAGGTTAGGGACCATGCTGAAGTGAAAAAAAAAAAAAAACAAACCCACAACATTTCCTGGTGGTGTTTGGCTCCACTGCTGGCTCAGAGGAGCCATCCAGGGCTGCACCCCTCCTGGGTGTGGAGCTGCAGGATGCTGTGGGGTGGAGGGTGTGAACGGGGTCCTGGCTGTCCCGGGCAGGGGGGGATGGTGGAGGCAGCAGAGGTTGAGCTGATGCCTGTGAATGAGTGAACTCATTAGAGTTCACTGCCTTCAATAAAAAAAGTTGTGAATCTTAATTAAAAGCACAGTTGTCTGAGTTTGTGGAGACATTGTTTTGGGGCTGTTTCTTTAGCTGTTAACAGGCTGTAAAACATTTTTAAGAGTTTCTCTTTTTTTGGGGGGTAGCACTAGTTAGACTGCTATAAAAAATAAAGTGTTTTTTATCCAAAAATTAAATTTGACAAAAGGTTTAGTGGTTATGGAAGCAAGGGCTTGAACAGATTCTTTGCTTCTGTTGTTCTTGTCTCAATCCAAAGTGGAGTTCACGTGTAGTAGCTTTGATCCTGGACGAGCCTCAAGGTACCCACCATTTCACACTCACTGTGGGCTATAACCTTCCTCTCTTTTTACCAAAGTATCTCCAGCATCCTCTTGCTCTCCACTGTACATCTGTGCTGACAGAACAGCTCAGGTCCTGGCTCAGGAGGAGAAGCTGCTCAGCCCCTTGGTGTGTGCCCTGTCCCAGGGTGGTGAGTGCTGGCAGGGATGCCACTCCCGGACCTTTCACCAGGGACTGTGTCTCAGGATTTCTACCTCCAGCACCTGGAAAGCAGCTGGCTTCAATCTTTTTGGGTTATGAAATAGGACGTATAGGTGCGTATGTAGCAGAAGCAAGGCTGAGTAGATGGCATGGTTCCAATTTTCTCCCTTATTGATTTTGCAATGTCAAGTTGCTGCCCTACCAGAGGGGGAAAGAGAGGGTTTGGCTCCTAGCTGTGTGAGGAATTCTTCTCAGTTCTGTAAGGTCTGCAAAGGCAGCAGGTTGCTGAGCTCAGACCTGTGTGGTTTTAATAAGTATTGCCCTTCTGTTGTAGCACATCCCTGCAGGTAAAACATACTTTCCAGATTCCTTTCCACAGAAGAGGTGGAAATCTTACATCAGCTGAGGGCTTTGAGCAGGCTGACCTGTGAGAACATCCAGCACAGATAACAGCCATGCTCCTTTTCTGACTAATTACATATCGAGTTTTTTCACTTGGTCATTAGGAAGTCCCTTTCTCATTTTCACTGAACATCCCATTTCTGATACTTTTGTTTCTCCACTGGAAACCTGAAATTTCTTCATGGAAATGGATATAAAAAGAAGGAATCCCTTTCACCAAAGGCTGTTTTATCTGTAGCAAAAATATTTGGATAGGCTTTTTTTTTTTTTTCCTTTTTTTCCACTCTCCATTCCAGCATCATTAACCACACTGAACAGAGCCCTCTTGTTGTGTGTGGGTTTCCTGTGGAATGACCTTGCTCAAGTCTGCAGCCTCAACGTGTTACCACGAGGCAGAGCAATGATAATGATCTTATAACAACTGAATATTCGCTCGGGGTGAGATTTCATGGCAGGTGATACTTCCCCTACAACAATACCATCTGCAATTATTTCCCTACATCCAGTGTCACTGAAAGGTCTGTCCCAGTGAAAGGCCCTGAATGGTCTGTTTTCACTTTCAACACTCCAACTTTCACTTGGGGGTGAAAGTTCACTGGAACCACGTCTTAGTGAAATATCATAATATCCAATTCCACAGCAGGTTCAGAGGGTGTTTCATAACATTTTTGAACCAGATGTCAAGCTGATCTAAGAAGGAAACTGGGGGCATCTTTAATGCGTCACCATACTTGATCTTAGAACAAATAAACCTTCTAATTCTGTGGAGGGAGGTGGTGGTGAGGAAAGCAACTCAAGCCCTTGTTTTCGTGTACCAGTGACACCAGTCTGCCAGGGAAGTCAAAACAGCAGTTGCTGCTTGGGCAAAAATCCCAGTAATCCTCACAGTAATCCACACTTTTGCCTGATTACCCATGGCTGAACTGCTTCAGGATTTGGCCTCTCTGTTGTGAAGGGTAGGATTGCTGCAGAATTGGCATTTAGAGGTAAACATGTGATTTTTGCTTGTCACTTGCACATGTGACTCTTTGTGTGGTGGTTTTGAGGCAGCGACAGGTATCTGCCCTCTGGCAGACCCTCTGCTCTGATCCTGAGGTTTGAGGGTGACGTTTTTTTCAGCACTGATACTTTAAATCTCCAGAATTGTTGCTCAGCTGATGATGGGTTTGAGTGTTGCTGGGGACAGTGTGGCTGCACTCTCTGCTTTCATCTCTTGCTGTTCTTTCTGTTTTGTCCCCTAAGGAAACAAAGGTTATGAAGCTGTGTGTTTGCAAGTCTGCTGCTCTCTGTTTGCAGTCCTCTGAAACAGCCTTTGAACCACAGTCTGTTTGCAGCAAGATTTGAGGGAGAGAGGTCCCAGATCTCTCAGGCTTGTGGCTTTTTGACCAAAGCAGGTGATGGAGTAGTGTAAAGATGTGGCTCTGAGGAGGAAATACTTTAATAAGCATCAGAGAATATACAGGGGAAAACAGATCTGTAGGAAACCAGGCTTTCCTGGCTTTACTCTCAAATAATGTGTGTGTGTGAAGCAAAGTTGAAGGGGGTTGAGGCAGCTGTTCAGACAGCCCAGCAGTGAGAGGAACAGTCCTTTGGGTTTCTCTGCTTGGGTTTGCAGGGTCTCACATCTGCTTTCCTTGCTGGGTGTTGCTGAGCATCTACAAGGTCCCACCATGTGCACTGCTCTTCCTCTGCCCTCTCCAAGATGTTCCTTGCAGGCTGAGGGCACCCTCCCTGCTGCTGACCCTGCCTGTGCTCACCCTCCACCTTCCTCCCGTGGGTGATGTCCCCACTCAGGCTGTGCTCTGCCTGGGACAGAGAGCAGCATCCCTTGCTCTGCCTGGTTAACCCCTTCCTCAGCCCCCAAATACAGTCATTACATCCATGGCTGAGACAATAAAACTGCTGGAATGAGACAAATACTTCATGCTTTGGGGCTGGGGCTGCAGTGGTCAGGCTTGCTGGAAGCCCCCGTGGAGGCAGGGGGGGCCTTTCACTCCTGGATGTCAGTTTAAAGCAATTTATCCTGATCTGCTTAGTGCCTAATCCTGACAGCAGCCTGGCTGGGGGGGCTCAGGAGCTGGTGGGTACCCTTGGAGTGTGGGGTGCTTATCCTCTCAGGGAAGCTGATGGGTTTTTGTGTCCACCTGTGCAGGATTGTAAATAATAATAAAAATAAGAAGGATACAGGTTCAAAGCTCTGTCAGCTGGCCACCATGCTGGTGAAGATCCCTATTTTCTGAGCAGGATGGCACTGCAGGCTCAGCTCCTCACCTGCTACTCCAGGAGCTTTGTGGAAATGTTTTATTGAGCTGTCTGGTCTGCAGGGATCTCACAGTTTGGCTTCTGAGGGTACAACATGTAAGATGTAGGTTTTGGACCTCCTGAAGTATCCTAGTCTAGCTGTCTGTGTGAGCCCAGACTTGAGGAATTGTTAAAAAAGGAATATTTACTGCTGAAAGTTATGGTTTATGAGCAAGATTCATTCTTCCTTGTATTGCAGCCTACCTGGGGTTTCTTCTTGGAAGTCACTACTTGTAACAGACGTAAATCTAGAATCAGGCCCACTATTTTGATGTATGATTAGGCTGTATATTCCCTTTTTGATCTTGATTCTTCAGTTATATTTGTACTAACAAACTTAGATGTCTTTTTATTTTTTTTTCTGTCTATTTAAAAACCAAACCAGTGAAAGATACTGAATGTATTGCTGGTTTCCACTTTGATTCACAATGTAGCAAGTGTTCAACTATTCGCTGATTTGTTTATTTTTTTTTTAGAGATGAGCTCAGGTAAGGGAAAAAGAAGCAGGAGGAGTGACACCAGGAAGTTTAACACCGTTTAAATGGTGACCTTTAGATGTCAGTATAATCAAAGAATAACACAGGACTGGGGATAGAGATGGAAATCATCCTGTGTGGTGGTATCTGATGGAGTCTCTATCCTTGCCCTGATTTGTTGGTTCCTGGCTCCTGGGAAGTTTGTTGCTGCTGATTCCTGTGTTTGTCTGATGTGCAGCTAACATGAAGGCTGGATGTGTGTGGAGCTGAGTGGCACAAACCCTTCCTTTGTGTTTCTCTGGGGCAGATTGTCCCTGAGGGATTTTGGGTCTGCTGGCCTCTCCAGCAACAAAAAACTTCCACTGAGTCATTCAGAGGGAAAGGCAAGGCAAACAACTTCACTGGCATTTTGCTTTCTGCCAAATACTTGTCATAACGTGGATCTCCCAAAGTAGGGATTTTTTTCAATAAGAACTGGGGAACGTGCTTGCAAAGAAATGAACCTGTCTGTAAACCCATTTCTCAACCATGAGTTCTTATAAGTGTTTGGACAGTAGAAGTGATAATCTGTTCCCTAGGGATCTTTTTAATCAATTTTTTTGTGGGTGGTTTTTTTGTTGTTGTTGGTTTTTTTCTGCTAACCTAATGGTTGTGCTGCTCTGGTATTACAGAGTTGCTTTGCAGGGTTGAGTTGTTCATGTTAATATTCTGGTGTGTGCCCAGCAGTGCTGGGTCACATGTTCAGTATTTCTTTGATCACCAGGTACTCGTGGGTTTGAACTTTCTGGTCCAGGTGGGTAGTGCTGTTCTGGAGGCCTGGATGGCAGCTACTTATGGGTTATTCATGAAACATATGGCATCTGCATCTGAAGCTTCTGTATTTTCTTGACTTTGCATTTTAAAAGCACAATCATGTAAAGATGATGCAGTAGCTGCACAAAGCCAGGCAACGAGCTGGAGACCATTTCCCCAGTCTCCCTTATCCACTTTGGTGTCAGTCCTATTGTTCTGAAACACTTTTTAAATTGCAGTTTTTGGAGGCAGTATTTCAAGGGATTGACAGGACCCCATTTAGTCAAATTTGGCCCCTGAATTATATTCTATTTAAAATATCCAGCACTCCCCAACTTCCACAAAACCAAAGACCAACAGAATGTTTCTATTAAAAGGAAATACAAATGGAAACAGCTTTTAAATCTATCAAATACATGTTCCTTTTCTTTATTTGCCTGTCAGACTTTGTATGTGCATGAAGCCCAGACAGTGAATTGACTTGAAACATATTATTACCTAAAACGATATTGACATCAGAAATGCAAAAGCACCAGTAAAATAAGGTGGCCAGTGCTGGAAAATTGTGCTCTGGGCTCGGGTCCAAATTTTGAAAACCTGCCAATGTTTTGGGTGAGGAGGTTGGGATCCAGGGCTTGCGTGTGAGCCTGGATGAGGCCATAAACAGTGATGAGATTTTGCTGTTTAATAGTCTCAAGCTGGGCTGCCCAATCTCTGGCTCCTGAGCTGCTTCTGGGCTGCCAGGACAATTCATCTGGGCTGGAGCCTGTTCCCAGCCATTTGTTTTCCTGAGGGCCCCTCAGATGCAGGCAAGGGCTGGGCTGTATGAATGCAGCTCCCTGGCCTCATCAAGTTCTCAGCAGCCTTTCCTGGGGCCATCATCCCTTTTTCCTGCCCTGAACCCAGATGTGGGGCTGCAGGGAAGGAGAGCTGTCAGCCCAAAGGGCACCCAGGAGGATTGCAGTCGGGGGGGTACAGGGTGACTCCTGTAGCCAGGAGGCAACCAGCCTGACCCGGTGGAGGGGCTGGCTACCAGTGGTTTGAAACATAAAGCCAAAGCTAAAGAAGAAGGTTCAGGTCAAGGAGGGTGATGCAGCAATGCAGCAGAGTCTCAGGGGCTGTGAAGTATCTTTTGAAGGGTTGCAATACTTGAGAAGGCAGGGCTTTGAGCAACCTGGTGTGGGCTTGGAAACAGCCCTGCTTGGGCTGGGCTTTGACTGGAGACCTGGGGGGATCCCTTCCAGCTGAAATTTTTCATTGCTGTAAGAACAGCCTGACTGTTGTCATGTGAATGTGCAGTACCAAACACATGGGACCTGAATCCTTGCTTGGGTAGTGGAGGAGCCACAGTGCTGTCTGAGTTGGAAACCATGTGCAATGTTCAGTACTGAATGGGATGAGAATGGCAGCTTGGTCAGCAGGAACCACCTCTTCCTGCCCAAAACCAAGGCAGTGACAGGTTGAGTACTCCTTACATTTCAGTACAAGGCAGAGAGGAAGCCTGGCCCATGTGAAGGTGTCCATCCAGAGCCCAGAAAGTCAGCATCCAACTCAGTTTGTGTTGAGCCCACGTTCTCTTTGTCCAGAGCAGTGCAGGCAACAGTTCTGCTTTGTCTCCCCGGGCTACTTATGATGTCAATGTAGGAAAGGTCCCCTTGGATTTCCCTTTTCCTGCAAGATGATCTGAAATGTCTGTGACTGAGTCTCCTTTGAACACAGGGAATGCACTGTGGCTGTTCTTGTTTATAACTATGCTATCCCTTACTCAGATTCCTGAGAACCCATGCCAGAAGCATATGTAATCTGCCAGGTGAGGATCTATAAAGATGGGCTGGGTAAAAGAATACAGATGGAAGAACAGTTCTCCAGTCTCCCTGAAGAGTCTTTGGGAAAACCTTGCAAGTGCAAAAAAATGCTGTTTCTTCCCATTATTTTGTCTATAATTCCAAATTTTGGGCCAAAAGCAAAATGATGAGTGACATGGCTCATTGTCATCAGGATGTATCATTATCATCTTGTATTATTCCTAATGGGTCCAGAAATAGGAAATTACAGAAATCTCCCAGGTAATCACTCTCCTCTGGGAATCGCAGTCTGTGCTGGCATCCCTCTCAGGTTTGGATCAGTTTTCACTTTAAAAATGATTACACTTCTAATTGTTGCTCTACCAAAGCCTCTTCCTACTGTAAACCAGTGCACAGCTGTCCTGGTGACTGGCCCAGCCACAGTCTCTGCAGCAGAGAGAGGAGGTGAAGTCATCCAGTCTGGGCTGTGGGGCTGGGAGGTGATGGAGCTGGAGTCAGTTCTGTGCCTGGCTGGAGGCTGCCCTGATTTAGATCTCTTTGCTCCATCTCTGTGTGTTCAGACATCTCAGCCTGTGAGTGAAGCAGGCAGGGTCCATGCAGAAGGTGACTCTGCAAACTTCTGCTGTTCCTTGATGGCTGTTCTGGGAGAGGAGAGGTACCAGCTCTCTGAACTTGGCTCAGATTTGTGGATAGTTTTGATGACCTAGGGACTGTTGGTCTGCAAACAGACTTTACCAGGTGTTTTTGCCTCTCTGATCCTCAGTGCTGTGAGGAAGGAGATTTGCAAGGCTGGTAAAAGCTGCTGTGGAGAGGCAGAGGGTAATGCAGTCATCCATGGCAGCTGGGGATGAATAATGGACCAGAAAAGATGAGGTTCTGGATGGGAGGTCCTGTTGGCTCTCTGGACCTGTTGCTGGCCAAGCTGTTGAGCCACATCCTCTCTGTGTCAGTGTAGAGAAAAGCACTGAGGGACAGAATCCAAATGGCTTGTGAGCAGCAGGATGCTCCCATTTCCTGTGTCTGAGCATTGTTTTTTTGATGCCTGTTGCAGGAAACATTTCCCCTAGTTGGGAGTAATCAAAATGTTTGTCTTACATTGAGATTCCTTAATGCCTAGAGAAGATTGGGTTTATGCTAGAGCCTGTTCCATGTGGTCTACCAGCATTCAGCTTTATGTATGTGATGCTTTTGAAAGCTCTGTGCTGCTGTTGGATGGGGGTGGAACAGAGCACTGGGCTCAGAAGCTGTTGGGTTGGGTGGCATGGCCAGACCAGTGATCTCTGAGTCCCCCTGGGTATTCAGTTACTGGTCTTCAAAGGTGTTTTCAAGTGTAAAAACAGGTACTGCAACAGATCAGAGCATTGGCATTTGTGCCTGCTTTCAGTCCATGATTCTTGTTGGCCTCCTTTTAAACCATAAACCTCCCAAGGGCCTCTTTGCAGAAGCAGCAGCAGGGTTGGAGCACAGGAGTAACACAGTCATGATAGCCAGTGATTCTAGTAGTGATGTTACAGGTTTTTGATATATAGGAACCTCCTCCTTCCCCTTATCAGAAAGTTTCCCCCCCCTGAACAGCACTGCCTGACATGATCCTTGCACCCTGAAAATGCTTTCCTGTTTAAGGAAAACTGATTGAGTTAAACCACATGTGAATCAAAGCAGAGGCAGGAGGTTTAAAGGTTAGTCACAGAATACCAGAAGTAAGAGATTGCATGCAGAGTTCTTTCCAGATGGGACAAATTTCATGTAGCTTCTGGTTTGATCAATAATGTCAGTCTCAACAGGGAAGTTTTATGGCCTCATCACTGTCTCATATCTGACCCTGACAGTCTCAAGAGGAGCTTAATTGAGTTAAGCTCTTAAACCCCTGGAATACAAGCTTCCACCTCCCCTCAATATCCCACCTGCCCACAAGCTTTGGGCTGGTGTTGGATTTACTGGATCCCTTTGACACTGTAGTGACCAACAAAATGGCAATGTTGGGGTTAAATCTCTTGCCACTGACCAGCTGCCAACTGCTGAACATGTTCCTGTCCTGTCAGGCAGGTTGAGTGCCAAGGAAGGCAACAGTGAGTTTTTGGAGACCTGCATTCAGGGCAGGATTAATCTGGGGTTGGCAGGATGGTTGGGATGGGGTCTGAGGGGCACAGGTTGTGTCTGTGCTGCTGGCAGCATGGATAGGAACTGAGATTAAATTGAATATAAGGGCCACAAGAATGGGGATATCCCTTCTTGTGGTCCCTGAATCAGGAAAAATCTCCCATTACAGTGATAGCTCTTGGAATTTTTTTCTTATTGTAGAGGTCCTATATAGCCAGGGCGCTGATGATGATTTGTCTGTAAGATGTTGAGTGTGTATCCAAATGGCTGGAAATAAAATTGTATTGAACAGATCCGTTCAGCTGGTCAGAAAGAGAGGTTTCAATGTCTTAGGGCAGTCATTAAAAGTAAATATCAACTCTGGCAGTGTCATTAGCCTACATGATGAAAATGGGATTTTTTCTTTTCCCCTAACAGGCTTCTGGGAATGATTATGCAGCGGGGAAAAAATATATAATACCCCCATAATCTAGAGCTGTTGGAGCTTTCAGTGAAATCTCTGAAGTACTGGCACAATGATGAATGGCCTCTTGTGGCATACAGAAATGTATAAGACATGAAATAAATCCTTCATGCATTGCAGGGCTTTGGCATAGTGCTGCTTATCTTGAGGGTATTATGCAAATCTGGTACCTGTTTAAATCCTGACGTTCTCATCTGGAGCAGGTGTATTAGAAACTTACTTCACTCTGAGAAGGTTAATTTGTCAGGTACTGACTGCTGGTTCCATCTCAAATGACTTATTGTTCCCATTACTTCTGGTCCAGTTTCTGGCCCAGCTCCCTTCCAGTCCTGCTGTAGGATGCCAGGAGTGACATTTTGGTGGCAAGCTTCCCATTGTGACTCCAGGTGGGTGGGGATACAACTTCCAATACCTGAAAGCTGCAGATGAAGCTTTCCAAGGAGAGAAGATTCAGAAGGAAATGGCCATCAGTGCCCAACATAGTATGTGTGTGAGGAGCCACAGGAATCCTTGCAGTGGGATCAACCCAGAGGATGCTGTGGAACAGAAAGGACTCATTTGGTCAAACACAGTCTGATGGTTAAGGATCTTGGATGATAAACCTGTTGTTAATGAAAAATCTAAGCTGCATTTGTGGGATGTTATTAAGGAGTCCTCTCAACCTTGTGTATTCTGTTTTAGATACCCTGGGCTGGTCACTTTCTTTTATCTGTTTCTAGGCAATATCCATGACTGCATCTTTATCTTTCAGTAGTGACACCAGTTGTCTTTCCTAGGGCTGATCCTCTTACCTGTAGCCATTCAAGCAGCCATTGGAATGCTTTCCTTCTTGTTTGGAAATTGCCTGGTGTTCTTGTCCTCTGAAAGGATTGTTTCCTCTCTTCTTTCTTTAGAAAGTTTGTGATCCACTGAGGCAGTAGCAGTTAGATTGTGCAGCTTGTATGAGCAGTGTCACACATGGATGATGGAGAGCAAAAACACTGGAGTGAATGGGTGGATGCAAATGATTTATTCCAGCTCTGGAGTGAGCAGCTTTGGGTCATGAAGTCATGGATTGGCTCACACAAGTTCATAGCCTTGTTCACAGGTGAGATTGAAGCCACAGTGGCTTGTGCTTGCAGTTAATTGTTTGACTACTCTAGGTGATAAAATGGTGATTCAGTTTATTTTGTTCAGTTAGTTTCATCCAGAGCCTCTTCTGACAATATGTTAGAATGTCAAATGTTTGGAATGGTTGGGTAGGGCTGGCAGAGAGCTGTCCATTGGAACTGCTGCTCAGTAGCAGGTTGGTTGTGGTGCAGTAAAATCCTGCTGAGCCACGTTTGCTTGCTGTTACAAAAGCTCTTTTTTTTTTTTTCCTTTGTGAAAGAGTAAACATATTTTTGGCAAAAGGAAGGATTTTTTTGACAGGATTTTTGACAGGAAGGATTAGAGTTTTTTCCAAACTTCTTTTGTTTCCATCAGTGTTTTCCCAGGAATCCACTCTCCATCCTTTGTCTAGATATTTCAGCTTGGCTAGATGTGAAAAGGGGCTCAGGCCCATCCTGTTTTGGGGTGGGTATTCCCTGGCCCTCAGCTAGAGAAGTCATTTCCGATGCAGATGCAGTGATGGTGTGGTGAGGCTCCATACAGCCCTCCTGGGGGTGAGTTCCCAGCTGTTGTTTTGAAGGACAGAGCACTGGGAGAGTTCAGCCCCTCTTTTCTTTTCGCCTTTTTTCCTTGAAAGAAATGCATTTGGGCAGCAGCTGCTGACCTCCTGGATGTTCAGTGGTTGCTGTTCAGTGATGGCAGCAACACATTGTTCCCCACTCAACACACTGAAGCCTCGAGGAAGTAATCAGAATTTATTTTTAGAGCTATTATTTTGCCTTTGGGTAACATTTCAGGGGTGAAGGGGAGCAGTGGTGGGACACACTGGGTGCTGGTGTAACCCATCCCATTCCAGTCTGCTCTGTGCATCACTGGCAGGTCTGGTGCCTGGGTCTTTGTCAGGCTTTCCCTTCTGTGTCCCTCGAGGACAGTGTTGTGTGGCTGAGCCCAGCCTTGTCCTGGCCCCTGGGACCTTGTCCTGGCTGCTCGGGCTTCAAAGGCTTCACTGTAAGGTTTCTGCTTTGGGAGCCAGCAGAGATCTTTGTAAGCCAGCAGAATGAGCCCTGGGTTGCCAAGATGACCCAATGTAACCTACAGCCCAGGAGTTCAGTGTTCTCAGCCCCAGGACCTGCTTTGGTGCAGCACAGCTGTGTGACCTTGGCTCAGGTTTGCTGAGAAAATTGTTCCTGAGCTGTGGGGAAGTCTGTCAGCCAAGGGCAGGCATGGTAGGAAGATGGAAAACAAGAGTGTAATTATTGAGAGAATGATTTGAGGATTCAAGAGGGAAACTGTTGACATGAAAAGTTGTAAAACTGTAAGGGAAAACTTAGAAAAATGGAAGACAGCAGCTACAAAGATGAGAATCAGCCTGTTTGAAGAGGTTAATAACATCCCTGCCTGCCTGCTGATTGCTTGGTCAGTGGAAACTCACTGGGTGTGCTGACACTTAACCTGATAACATGAAACTCCTAGAAACCTCCTGAGGATATTAACCAATAAATAATCATTCTCTACCCATAAATTGTGTGCATCCCACCTGCAGAGCTCCTGACACGCGGGGGAAGGTGTCTGAGCAGAATTACTCGGGGAGAGTTCCAGCAGCCAGGTGTTAATGGGGTGTGCCTTGGGAATTACCATTTGCTGAAGTTTCTTTTGGATGTCAAGGATCTCATCAGCTCCTGAGAAGACACCTAGTGAGAGGGTTTCATGGATCTCCCAGGATGTCTGTCCTTGTTTTCAGCCTACCAATGTTGGTTCCTGAGGCACAGTCAGGGCTCAGGCTCTGCCTTGTGTGGTGAGGAACATCTGGGTGCAGAAAATATGCTTGGAGTTTGCACTCCTTCTCACATTAAGGTTGTGTCAAAGCCTCTGCTGAATATAACCTAGACTAGTGGTGATCCCATAAAAATGCCTGGGATCTTGCAGGCAGCTTAGAAATATAATGGAGAATGCAGTGGTTCATGGTGGCAATAGTTTGCAACTAATAACAAATTGGTCTTTACCCCTAACAAATGATCTCCAGTTCCACATTCCTAGCTCAGGTTAGGCTAGCAACCATCTCCTGACTCTCCTTCTTTAATGCCTTAAAGCACAGATAGGTGGAGGAGAAGTGTGAATCCCAAACATGGTAACATGAGGTGGCTGGGATGCTTTTGGCCTGCAGTCTGAGGAGACTTTTTTCTTCCCTGCTTCAACCAGAACCTCTATACCAAAGACCCACAGCTATCCCAGCTGTTACCAGCAACTGAACTGGATGACTGAGAGCCCCACCATGCCAGATCCATTGCCTCAGGCTGCCAGTGCAGCTGAGTCAACAAATGACAACAGAAGGAAAATTGACTGTGAAGATCTTTTGAAAAAGAAAAAAAAAAAAAACCAAAATGCAGCAGGCAGCAAGGTGCACTCCATCCCTATGTGCATTATTTTCTGAACTTCTGAGTCCTCGTGAGCTGATGTGTGAAATACTCCATCCTCTGAGCACAGGTCTGCCGGAGCAGATGATTTGGGTGAGGGTGAAGAAGCCCATGTGGTTACTATTGCTCCATCAAAAATCCTTCTTGCAGGGGGAAGTGAGCTCAGCAAGCTGGGAAAGTGTCCTAGCAGGGGCTGGAGGAATGGCTGGAGGGCAATAGGAGAGACTTGACACAAACCACCAGGTGCATGGGGCTGCTTGGTTACATCATGCTGCAGCCAGATGGATCCCGCAAGGTCTGGGGGCATTCCAGGCAGTCCTGAGACCTTCTTGCCTCCAGTCTCCTGCTAAAGACTTTGCTTGAGAACTGCTATTCCTCCTCCTCTGCCTTTCCCTCTGACTTACTCTGTTGTAGTCTTCCCTGGCTTTTTATCCAAGTGGCTCATGAGAATGTATCAGAGAAGGGTCTTTGGAGATATTGAAACTCAGACTGATTGCAGGTTTTGCTCCAAGAAAGAAGTTAAAGCAGTGACTGATGAGAGGTTCAGCTGCTGCTGTGTCAGCAGAGCCCCCTGTCCCACCTCAGGAATGACCCCTGAGGCTCTCCAGTCCATCATGGATCAGCCTGTGCAAACCAGACACTTCTTTCTGAGGGGTAAAACAAACTGAAACAGAGATGGAAAGCTTCCAATCTCCTCTTCTACTGGTTGAAGTTAGAGTGCAATCTGTAGGAAAAGAATGGGCCGTGAGTGCAGGCAGCAGGAGGAGCAGGAACAGAGCAAACATACATGTAAACTCCTCTCAGCACCCAAAGTTTTTTTAAGTTTTCAGTTTAGGAGTTGTCTTGCAATCAATGTGGATTTTATATATTTGGTAGGACTTGGTGGACATTTGCTTTCCTTTTGATTGTCTCCATTTTTTCTGGAACTGAGGTAAACTTCTAACTACCAATGTTAAAATTGTACCTAACTACCAAAGCTAAAATGTTCAGGGTAGAGCATCACCCTCAGTGCATTGGAGCTTGGCTCCTACCAGCATTGTTTGATGGTCTTTCTGAATTCCTGTGTTGGAAGAAGGAGTGAACACTTTCTACCTCTCCATGTCACTTGTGGCTTCATAGAATTTTGTCCTTTCCTCCTAAGATTCAACTCTTTCTGAGCTGGAGAGTCCTGGCTTGCTTCACCCTTATGCTGGGAGCTGTAATTCCCTGTGAGCAGCCTTGTTGCCTCCTGCAGTCCCACAATATCCTTTTTGAGTTGGGGGAACAGCAAGTGCAGGAGGTGGTCAGGCTGCAGGTGAGGCAGAGATTGATGCCATCCTGGGATTCCCTGCCTTGTTCTTCACTCCTAGCAGTTTCTTGTGAGGGATATTTTTTAATTGCTCCTGAGCAATGAGTTGAAGTTTCACAGCTCCATCTGTGACACCCCAAGGCTGTTGCTCCTGTGTGCTTATGGTCAGCATGGAGCCCATCACTTCCTATGGGAAGATTTGATTGTGGCTTTTGCTGGGTGATTCCTTTTACATTTTACCTGCATTGAATTTCATCTGCCATTTTATTACCTGTCACTGTATCATAAAATTGTTTTGTAGTTCATCATGATGCTCTGAAAATTAGTACTGTCAGCAAACTTTCCCACCTCACTGCTCATGCCCTTTTCCAGGTCACTTATGAAATGCATTTTTAACGGCACAGATCTCTCCAGGGCTCCCGTGCTGACCTTGCTCCCTTGCAAGATCTGACCATTCCCAGCTTCCTAGCTTTTAACCAGGACTTAGCCTTGCAAGGACTTTTCTCCTGTGTTTGCTTAGTTTCCTAAATGGCCTGAGTCAACATTTTCTGAGAGAGATTTTAAACATACTGTTGTGGCTGAAAGTTGCACCTTGCCTGAAAACAAGCAAACATCCTAAAGATCAAAACAAAGCGTCCTCCCAGTTTTATTTTTTATTCATCCAACAAATTTTCCCCTTTCCTTCCTGTCTTTCAGCACCTGAAGATTTTTGAGAGGAACTTGTCATCTGATTTTGTGGGGAAAAATCTAAAACTCTTCTGGGAAGGGGGAATTGATAAATATGCTTCTGCTTTCCCCCTTCACTGCTTCTTTGATTAAGTCTGGCTAATATTTGATACAGTCACACTGGATAAAATGTGATTATTATTTATTATTATTATTAACTGCACATTCAGAATTGTGTTGGCATAATTACAGTAGAGTAAGGGTTTATCCTGGTACTGCTTATTTTCCTCATAAGGGGGTAAATCCACTGATATAAAATGCCTAAAAATAAAGATTCATAACTGTGTTCTCTTCAGGAGGTTTATCAGCCTGCAATTAAGTTAATGTGGGATCACTTCCTCATGGAGAATAAGAGACTGGGGTCCTTTTTGAGTTCATGTGTAGTTTAGAGGGTAACTCAGCCTGTGCTGCAGCTGCTGTGGAAATGTCCCCACACCTCATTTACAAACCCCCCCACTCCCCTCTGCCCTCAGACACCTCTGGGCCTGAAAACCACACGGAGTGTGTGTGTCTTTTCTTCCCCATTTATCAAAAAATGTTCTCAGGAGCTCTGCTGAAGTGTCAATGCCAAGTTTCAGCAAGAAGGAAAAGCTTTTGTGGCCATTGTAAACTTGGAAAATATGTTTTTTATAAAGCAAGTGCCAGCATTAACCTCCAGTCCAGCTGCAGTAACAACCCTACCTGATTTCCAGGGCACATCTAAATGAGAAACTCCTAAACACTGCAAAGAAAACATCTGAGAATTTACAGTGTAAAACCAGCCTGGTAATTGTATTAACAGTCCCTCCTAAGCAGGATCAGGCTCCCAGCTGTAGCTGAAACCCATAAAAAGCACACGTTAATTTTATGAAGAGAAGTAGCCTTTTCAGTCCTCTGGAAGCTCGGGAGTCTGTAAAGATAAAGGGATGGACTTTTCTCCCAGCTGCCAGAGCTACAGCTGGAAACCAGGTCTGTAGTGCACTGAGGGGCTGGAGGAAGCCAGGGAAAACCTACCCCAGGATGGTGCCTGTGGTGGGATCCCTGGGGTGGGGATGTGCCCACCTTTGCCTGCTGGGTTTAGAATCATGGAATTTCAGGGCTGGAAGGGACCTTTAAGACCCACCCAGTTCCACCCCCTGACATGGGCAGGGACACCTCCCACCAGCTCAGGTTGCTCAGAGCCCCATCCAGCCTGGCCTTAAAAACTTCCAGGGATGGATGGGGCTCCCACCCCCTCTCTGGGCAACCTGTGCCAGGGTCTCACCACCCTCATGGGGAAGAACTTCTTCCTGGCATCTCATCTGAATCTACCTGCCTCTAGCTTGAACCCATCCCCCAGTGTCCTACCCAAGATCCTACAGAGTCTCTCAAGAGTTTGCTGGTGGCATCGTGCTCACAAAAAGAATGTTTTGCTTCCAAAAGGAGGACAATCCCTTGCTGTCTTGAGCAATGGGAAGGCCCAGGATGAAAAAAACCCAAAACCATTAAAAAAACACTGAATGTGATTTCATTATTACCTGCTCTTGATTTTTGTGTCTCTAGCTGGCTGTCTAGATTTCATAAACACTACTAATTTGCTGTTAAATTTGCCATTTATATGATCCTAGATGATTTGTTAGGCCTTATTGAACAGCAAAGATTTTTTTTCCTTTTTTTTTTTTTTTTCTTGGAGATGGCTTTTCACACCATCAAGGCCACTTTCTCAACTTATTGACAGCTTTATGAGCCCGGCTGGAAAAGCACCAACTTCCTTCGTTTCACGGTGCTTTCCGTTTTTTTTTTTTTTTTTTTTTTTTTTTTTCTTTTTTTTTTTTAATTAGGGCCCGAGAGCCTTTGCTCTGCTCCCCCATTCCCCAGATACAAAGCCATGCACTGCCCTTTCTGTAGTTAATGGCTTTTCCAGACTTCAGCCTGCTAAAATTAGGTGGGCTTTTTAGTCAAATGTTTATCTGGCCCAGGGCCACCTGAAGAACCTCCTTGGGTTGACACGTTTGTGTTTGGCATGTTCCTGTGTTCTGACTCTGCTCACCAATTAACTGGGAGTGCAAAAAATAAAACAGAATAAAGGAATAAAACATGTCTTGCCCTGCTTATAAAATGTCCTATTTTCAAGCTAGTTCCTATAAACACCAAAAAAAGGAAAACTCTTTGCTGATTCTCCTTCTTGCCCAGGTTTATAGTTGTCTCTTTGTGATTGCTTTGTACTGGACTGGCTCACATTCATACCAGTTCCTCTGGCTCCCTTTCAGATCTGTTTATGAGAGTTTTAAAGTTTTATATTTGTGGTTACATTTAAAGTCCTCATCATTACAGTCCTACAAAGCCAATTTCTTTCTCTTTTGAAGGGCTGATGGCAGCTGGGTGCTGGGAAGAGGAGACCCGAGTGCTCTGCAGCAATCTGAGAGGAGGTTGGAGTAAGGTGGGTGCTGGCCTCTCCTCCCAGGACAGTACTGGTGGGACCCAGGGGAAATGGCCTGAGGTTGTGCCAGGGCAGGTTTAGACTTGATGTTAAGGAAAATTTTTTTCTTCCTGAAGTGTGAGATGGGTACAGTCTCTGTGGGCCAGGCTGGTGCTGTCCTTATTGCTGATCCCATGAGGGGCTGGTGCCCTCTGTTTGTCCTGTAAGGGTTCCAGGAGTTTCCTGAGGGGATCCATACCCATGTTTCAGTGCAGCTGTGTGCTTCACTGAAAGGTGTACAGGAAAGAGCTGGGGTTGGAGCTGCCCTTTGTGCAGAGCCTAGAAAAACGTCAGTTTAGATACTTTCCAAAACTTTTTTTTTTTTTTTCCAAATATTATCTGGTTCGCCTGGAGAAGACCTCCCACAGTGATGGGCATGGGATGAGCATCTCCATAGCTCATCTTGCCCCAGGGCCACAGTGCAGCACTCAGGTGGCAGCAGGCCCTGGAGCTGGGCCACCCCTGTCCTCTCCAACTCATCATATCACTGATTTGAATTCCTAACCACGTAATCACCCTGTCCAACTAACCCAGAAAAGAACTGGTCAGGAATGTCTGGGAAATATAAGTCTTGAGAAATCTGGTTTTTCAAATAGCTCTTAATGAGGAAGGGATCATTTTTAGGGATAATTTGACTTTTATAATGTTACAGAATTGAATGCTCCCAGCTCCAGTAATGACTTTTTTCATACAAATGCTTGTTGCTTTGCATTTACCAGTAATCTGCAGTAAAACAAAACCCATGCTACAGTGTCTCCTTATTAAAAAAAAAACACCACAAACAAGAAACAAGATAGGTTTGGCTTCAGTTGAAAGCAAATACTGATATCCAGCCAATTCGATTGATGGTGGCTCGTGCAGCTTTGTAGAGGTTTTGTAATTTTTTTGTCTTTCCCAGTTTTAAAATGGGAAGGAGAAAATACTTTGTATTGGAGAGTCAGGTGGTGGGAAATACCCTGCCCAGCTGTCATCTTTATTTTCCCTTTGATTCCCTTACCCCAGTGCTCTACAAGAGAAGAGATGCTTCTTTCTGAGCTGTGCTAATTGTCTGCAAGAGGAGTGGACACAAGCTGGGCTAAAGGAGAGAAAAATTGGAATGGATTTCCCAGGACAAGGGTGGAGTCACCATCCCTGGATAGCGTTTGGACCTGGTCCTTAAGGACATGGTTTAGTAGTTGACTGTGGTGTTAATCAAAGGTTGGGCTGATGATCTTGGAGCTCTCTTCCAACCTGAACCTTCTGTGATTCTGTAGAAGTGTAAAACAAAGAGGTAAATTCTTTGTCTTGAGATTTGCACTGGGTCTTCAGAATTAATTCTCTATCTTGGGCTATAAAGTCTCCCAAACTCTCCATTTCCTCAGAGTTGGCTGACCACTCTCCTCCTGTTCCTCCTGAGCAGCAGCTGAGTCTCTGTTCCCAGCAGGGGCAGGTTGGGAGCTCAGTGAATCCACCCCGTGCTCTGCATGCAGCTGCATGACAGGGATATGTTTCAGTAATGCCAGCCAGTGCTTAATGGCATTAAATATGTTTGTTTAGGTGTTTGGTTGGTGGGGTTTTTTTTTCATTTTTAAATTTTGTTCTTTAGAGGCTGTTTTGTGTTTGCTGTGAGTGCATAAGCCACAGTTACTCCAGCTGAACTCCAGCCTCTCCAGGGAAGCCCCTCTGATGTTACCCCTGTTTGAAATGAGCAGTGCAGGAACCTGGGCGGGGGTACCCCTGCCCCGATGCCCCCGGAGCTGGCACTCACCCCTCCTTCTCCACTCCTCATTTTCCTCATCTCAGCCTCTGGCTACTTGGGATTTTTCTTTTCTGCTGAGCAAACCCCCACCATTGCTTTTATTTGTTTTTTTCACATTGTTGAGCCAGGATGGGGATGATGTGGAAATTCCCTTGGGTACCATTTTCTTCAGGAGTGGCCCCTGTTCAGGGGACTTCTTCCCTTCTGGGGGTGGGTGGGCTAGTTATAGTCACCAGCAACTTAGAGGGAGCATCTTTGCTGAAAATCCCACTTTGGACTAAGGATCAAAGGAAATCTTTTCTTCCACACTTGGCTGAAAAATACCTGTCTGAAATGCAGAGCTCTGCTCTTTGCCCTCCCTTGGAGAAGGAGGTGAATCTGGGAAGTCTTTCCTTACTTTGGCAGCAACAGAGATCAACTTCTCAGATCCCATGAGATTGTCAGGAAAACTGGACTTTTTCTTTCCCCTAGGAAGTCAGTGTTGTGCAGAGAAGAGAGGATTCTTGAGTGGGAGTGTTGATGTGAAATTCTCTGCTCTGGGTTCTCTACATCTTTACTTCAGGAGTGGTGGGAAGTGCAAGTTTTAGCTGGTGCTTCCAGGAGGGGACTTGTGGCACTGGTTCCTAGCTGGGCTGTGTCACTCCAGCAGCTCTCAGGCATCTCTGGGAATGACAGGCTGCCCAAGGAATGTCTCAGGTCTCTAGGAAAAATATTAGGGGAAATTAAAGATGATAACTTCTGTCAACAGAGCTGACGCTCCCTTTCCCAAGAGGGAGAGGAGATCCTTAGAGCTCATTAGGGTTGTTCTGATTGAGCTGGGAAGTGTTTACATTATTCTTTAAAATGAAAATATGAAAAAATAGCTTCCAGATTTTTGGTGCTCTGTCAAAAAAGGGCTTTCCCACCAAAATTACTCTTTTGACAGAAATAGCTGTTTCTGGGTTTTT
The DNA here is from genome assembly GCA_038090715.1 of Florisuga fusca. NCBI lineage: Eukaryota > Metazoa > Chordata > Aves > Apodiformes > Trochilidae > Florisuga > Florisuga fusca. The sequence goes on along the minus strand of JAAWXA010000030.1, from coordinate 10,912,867 downwards.
TTAGTAACAAGCTGCTCGTGCTCCATCCATCCATCACCCCTCTGCAGCCCTGTGACTGCACAGCCCTGGGTCCTGCCTGGGATGCCAGTGTCTCCATCAGTTTCTCTGCAATTTTCACCTGTTATATTTCTTGTCAGGTCTAGATCATGCCCTGGGAGATTTAACTGAGGATTGAGTACATTTTGGGACATGCCCGTGTCCTTGTGTGATGGAAGCTGGGATCAGCAGATTGTAGTAATAACCCTGCTATTGATTTGCCTCTGCAAACTGCAGAGCTGGGAGCTGCTTTGAGAGATCTGACTGGAGACAACAGCAACCTTCCCTTTCTGTCCTGATCTGAGCACCTGACAGGCACATGGGGGGAAATCTGACCCCATTTACACTGAACTTCTGGCTTGGTGGTTTGGGTTACAGCTGTTTGAGGGGGGCTGACCCTAAGTCCCAGATATCTCTACCGATCAGCACTGGGGAGAAGTCTGATGTGCCCCTTTTCTGGATTCATGTGGTATAATTCTCCCTCTGGGAGGAGGAGAGGGAGAATGAGGGTGGAAACAGCCTCCTGGGTCCAAGGGCTGCCCCAGCCAACCCTGTGGTGAGCAGCCATGGCTCCAATAGCCCCAGGAGGGAATCTGGGGCTCCCCAAGCCTTACACCCTTGTGTTGGGCCAGATGTGCCCTCTGAACCCCTGTCCAAATGCTTCCAGGTCTCTGGAAGTGCACATCCAACTGTAATGTGGGGTGTGCAGAACCACGTTACCAACCCCAGGATAAAACAAGGGATTTGTGATTTGGTGGTGATGGAGACAAACCCTGGCAAAGCATCCGAGGCCAACTGGGAGCTAATTGCCTGCAGCTCCCAAATTCAGGGTCTAATTCCATAGTAACCATTCAACCTCCACAATAATTGTTGCGTGCAGAAAAAAGGGACTTCTCATTTTATTCTGAGCAGAATATTAACAGGAAGGGGCTTTTCTGGTGTGTTTTGTTTTGCCAACACCACTAATGAATGTGTAAACACCTCCTGGCATAGATTTCCCAGTTAACTGAGGTTGGAGTTCAGGCTGCTCTCCTGCCTCCCTGTAGGAAGCGCTCTGTTCGTTAACCCTGGGCAGTCACTAATTAATGGGTCACTTGCAGGTCAGAGGTGTATGGATCTGATGCTTCTTGGCTGCCTGCTGTATTATTACAGCAACTGTAAATGCCTCACAGAGTGTGTTGGGAAGGCAAGCTATGTAATTAGGGGATGTTATCCCAGGCCAGAGGATGCCAGCTGACATGCAAGAGGCAATAAAAATAGTCTGGGTTTTGTTTTGGTTTTGGTTTTTCCCTCCTTCCTTTGCAATACATCGGTGTCAATGTAAAAAATGTTGAAGTGTTGCTGATTTTAGCAAGTTTGGGGTTTTTGGTCCTGGACCAGCAGCTTAGCATCCCCACCACTCATCCATCAGCCCATCTTGGCTTCAGGCTGGCTACAACTGCATGGCACGTGGGGCCAAACAGTCACTTACACCATTGTTTGTGGGCCAAGTCAGACCTCTGTCATGAAAACATAATCATGAGTTTAGTTGAGTAATGATGAGTTCTTAAAAACCTAATTTGCCTTCCTTTCATTGGCCTTCGGTGCTCTGGGCATTTGTTGTTTCTCCATTCCAGCTTCTTACCTGCTGTCCCTGTTTGGAAAGTTCTTTGGAGGTATTTTCTGCCTGGCTGGCATCCTCGGGAGCAGCGTTATTTCTCGCAGCATCGCGTGACTCCTTGTACTGGGGCTTTCCTTTGGTCATTAAACATGTTGAGTGCTCTGCCTTTGCTCTTGACACAACATTAGGAACATGAAACTGCTTGGAAACAATTAGATGGTATTGAAGCTTGTTCAGTAAATATGCACAAACTGCATACATCCAGATGTTCCTGCTTTGTCAGACTTTCCTCCTGCAGGGCAGCACTGGGAGGTCTGATAGCAAAGCTGTTTGAGCATTTGTTACCTGATTCTTCTCCACCTTTAAATGCATGAGCAGTTCAGAAGAATGAGGTAGAATATGCAGCAGAGTAGCATTTTTGGGTCTTCTTTAGTTAGCAGAAAGTGGGCATAGAGCAGGGACCCTCTGAATGATGTTTGCTTTTTCCAGTAGTGGAAGTGTTCGTGGTGGTTTAGCTGAAGCCTCTCAATAAAAATCTCCCTAAAAGCGGGGAAGAGAGGGGAGAGAGCACTTAGAATTTTTGGAAGAAGAATGGAGACAGAAAGGATGTTGAAATATCAATGTATGAGACACTCCAGAGAGTCCCTGGAGGAGCTGAGGAAAGCCATGGATCCTATTTAGTGTGTGAAATTAGAAAAGGAAAGAAGGTTTGTTCTGTGCTGTTCCCTCATTGTTCGGCGCTTCGGAAATGATGTTTAAAAGAATACAAAACAAAACAAACAATGATGAAAAGACCTGAAAACCCCAAACGCCCCATTCCAATTGGTTTCAGGCCTCAGCCAAGAGCTTTTCAAGTTGCCCTGGTCCCAGGGGCTGTGCCTGCTCCAGTGTGGGGCACGGCCCTGTGCCGGCAGGAGGGATGGTGCTTGCAAAATGCCAACAAGGAGAATTACTGTACTGGAACCAGGGGACAAAGGAGTGATTTAAAAGGGCAGGAAGAAAAAGGCAGCTCACAGCATGGAGACACTTGCTCTGTCTCTCCTGTCTCTAGTTGATGTGTTGAGGAACAGAAGCAGCCGAACACTGAGGAACAGGCTGTTCCCATGTCAGGCGGGAAGTGGATGAAATCCCATGAGCAGGTCTGTGCTTTGTAATGATTTCCAGATGTCATCCTAGCCCCAGAGTGTTGTGGCTGTCTGGATATGCCTTCTCACGTTGCCAATCTTCTACAGAAAATCAGAGCATCTCCTTTAAAGTCTACCTTAGACTGAACCAAGACCCTTGGGTGAAATGATCCACGCGGTAGGTTTGGCTTCCTCTCTACCAAGGGACGTTCATGCTCAGCCTGTGGAAAAAGTACTTTAGATGATTGCATAGAATTTGCATTCTTGGCCATTTCCCACCACAGGCCTGATCCAGACTGCAGAGTGTACTTGGAGTTCCAGAAAACTTGTCGAACTTTCTCATCAAAGGCTCTGACACTGAATTTTGGCAGGAGATGAAGGCATGTCCTTCCCTGGGCTTGTGTGTGGCTGAAGGTACAAGCTGGGGGATCAAGAGACAAGGGCTAAAGGTATATAATAATACAATTATTATACCACTACTATGAATAAGTGGTCAGCTTTCCCAGTGCAGGAAGGTCACTAATGGAGTCCCCCACAGCCCACGTGTATTGTGAAGTGGCAAATTTTGCAGGTAGTGAAGGTATTCAGGATAGTCCAACCTCCAGCTGCATGTGGAAATGATGATGAGGGGGTCTGCCTCCACCCAGCTTGATAAATGTTACACTTTGAGGTCCAGCTCTGTGCTCTCCACCCAAGGCTGACCAAAGAGCAGGTGGGGCAGGTATGTTCAGTGATGAGCAGTTGAGTTTGTGTCCATCTGCTTGTCCACCCCCCCTCATCTCTGGGAATTGTACATTGTGCTGGAAGTGTGCTCCCTGCAGGCATTTTCCTAATGGAAATCATCCAGAAAGACAACACTGTTGTATCAACAAGGGAGGAGAGATGAGTGGCCTCCTTCATGCCACGTTAAACCAGCCTTTTAGGCAGGTAGAACTTTTAATCTGGGGAGAAAAGATGCCAGGCACTCAGCCCACTGCCATCCCTGCTGCTGCCATGCCACGAGACGTAAACTGCAAAAGGCCAAATGCAAATCTCTGAGTCCTAACGTGTCAGCTATCTTTCTGACAATTACATCTGGATTTCATTAGCTCACTAAATGGTACCTATTACAGCATCTCACCAGCTGGAGGGATTTCCAGTAGGAAATGTGAGATGGGAAATGCTGACAAATCTCAAATTCCCAGAGGCTCTCTGGAATTTGTGCGGCTGAAGTGCAATAAGGGCAGCCTTGAGCACCCCTCCTTGGTTCCCTGCAGTCCTGGAGAGTCAGGAGGGGCACTCCAGGGCATCACTTGTGGGATGTGCCTGTGGATGCAAAGCCAGTGGTCCTTGCCTTCTGGGGAGAGCTGTGGCACTATATTTTCCTGTAGTTTCAGCATTATAAATTGTAACTTGAGCATACTTGAGTGACAACACCTAGGATGAATTTGGTCTTTCTGGTCTTTTCACCATGCAGCCTCTCTGCAGTGTCTCCCTGAAAGTGTTTACTACTTTCTTCATCTCTGACCTTGCTTTTTGCAGGGACTCATCAAATTGGGGCATTGAAAAAAGGGAAGGGAGGGCTATTGAGTTGGAGAGGTAATTCATAGAGGTTCCTGTGGTGCTTCTTCACCCTCTAACCCTTTTCCTGCTGAGCTTAGCTGGAAGCTCAGGAGCTTCCAGGAGTGACCCCACAACCTCAGAGGCTGAACCCATCTCTCAGGTTTCCTCATGTCAGGATGTGCATCAACTCCTCTGGTACAGCTCCCACGCTGTGAGCAGTTTAGGAACTTAACAGGAAGGTGCAGTCAGCTGCCAGCATGGTTGGGTCTTGCAAAAACATGTTGGGGACTCTTCCCAGCCTCAGGTGTGTGGTCCCCACATTCCTCTCCAGGTGCTCCAGGCTGCTGGTTTTCCAGCCACCTTGGGTAGAAGACTCTCCTGCCAGCACATTCTGCACAGCAGAAGATAAAGGAGGAGTGTGAGTTTACAGATGATAAGAAGGGGCTGAGAGGGTTTATCTGGGGGTGGATGGTAAACTCCCAGCTCTGAAGCTGTGGTGCTGAGCAAGCAGGGGGTGTGCAGGAGTGGTTTCAAGCTGAGCAGTGTCACGGGCAAAGAATTGTCCCCGTGTGGTGTGCTTGGGGTGGAAAGCCTGGAGATTAATAATTCACTTTTGGTTGACACCAAAAAAAGGTCTCTTGAGAATGGCAGGGGTCTTGTTATTCAGTCTTGTGAGACTTGGAGAAGGGATTGCTGTCTGTGGGATGCAAACACTGGAGAGCCCAGGCCTCCTTTTCCACTGCCCTTGACCATGTTCTGCTTCCCTGTTAAAAGTTTTGCTGCTTTGTCTGTGGAGAATTTATCTCACATGTTGAATTATGCCTGGAGCCTGGCTCTGCTCTGGCCAGTTCAGCATATAAGCAAGTTAAAAACATACTTAGAGACTAAGAAGGTGAATGGTGCTTTGCCTGGGACACTCTCTTCATGCTGAGAGGAGTACAAGCAGCAGGGACAGTGACTGAAATGAAGGATTCTTAATTTTGTTGTAGCAAAGACCAAGGTTCAGGGCTAAGGAGGGAGGCAGAAATGAAGTACTGCTTCTGTTAGTGCTTTCACTGCAGTGCTGTGCAGTTGTTTTGCCTCAGGGTTTGAGAGAGAAAAAAAAAAGGCTGATGCTAGGATGGCAAATGATCCCCTGAAGGCACTTGGATTTATTTCACAGTGCTGCTGGTGCCAACTGGGACTCACTTTTGCAGCAGTCCTGGTACACAGGGGAGATGCTGCCTCTTCCTCTGGAGTTTGTTCTGGGGTTTTTTGTTGAATATTTTCTATTCTCCACACTTAGCTGTTAACTTTAGTTCAGCTCAGAGTGCTCTTCATTCATGGCACGAAGAAAGCATTCTCTAAATCACCTCTTCAGCTTTCCCTGTCCTGGGTATTTCTGGGCAGCGGTGCCCCTGGAGACCCCAGGGGATCCCTGGGGTCTGGGCAGGACTGTGCTCCAGACTTTCCCCTCCTTCTCAAAGCATCCAAGTCAGGAAGGGCTGGGTCAGTCCACTGAGGCTTTCAGTGTCACAAAAGCCTGAAGGCTTTGCTGAATTAAAGCCTCAGAGGCAATTCAACATAATTCTGTCTCAGTGAGGTGTGCATGAGACTGCTGGTTTGTACCTGGATGCTAAGGAAAATCACTGTACAGACAGGAGGGGACAGCACACTGCAGGGAACATCCAAATTGAAGAAATAATAGTTCAGGAAAAACGTGTAACCATACAACTGAGTCACCATCCCTTTAAATGAGAAGCCAGCCCAGCCCCCATTAGGGGGTGTAAATGCAAACAGCTTTTGGGATCTGAACACACACAGTGCCATGGCCGTGTTCCCCTCTGCCTGGCTGTGTCACTGCTCCCATAGCTGAGAGCTGAATTACTGAGACTCAGCAGAATGAAATACAGGAAAAACCTGATCAACTTGTGTTTGGAATACAGGTGATCTCTGCACCTAACTAAGTCCAGATACCTGGTTACCTGTCACCTTATGTGGCCTAAATGTGTAATGGCAGTGTTGGTATGGTGTATAGATATTAACAGTACAGATCACATCTCAGTGTCTGATCTTAAAACTGTGACAGTGCAAGGAAAAAGCTGTGAAAGGCATGTGGATCCAATCTGTTTCCCCATTCTCTGTCTCTGTACACTAACCCACTGATAACCCTATAGCCTAGCATGGACAAGCAAAATAATCTGATTTATCATGGCCCTTCAGTTCCATCAACAGCCCTCTGTACACCAAGACCTTTTTTACAGACACTGCCTAAGTTGATACAAACCTGTACCACAGCTTCAAACAGCTGCTCTTTGGAGAGCAAAACCTTCCAGGGCATCCTGCATCCCCTGGGGCTCCAAAGAAAAATGTCTTCTCTGAGTTATATTGATTTAAAAAGCACATCCAGCATTTGGCTTCAGCTCAGTGCCAGACTAAAGGTCCTCTACATTATAAACTTTCAGGGCTAGAAAGATTTGCTCTATAAATGGCTCTGTATGCCTACACACTGTATATTAAGCATCTGCTTATGTCATGCAGCACTTCAGATATCCCTTCATAAAATAATAGAGCCCTAGGCAGCTGTATGCATGGGCAGAAAGTTGTTCAGCCCTTTAGAGCCATGGAAAAAGTTAGTGCTCCTAAACACTTCTCCTTTTTCCTCGGGCTGGTTTCCACTGTGGGTAATTAAAACCACAGAACATCCTGGATCCTATTGCGTGAAGGGATGCAGTCGTGGTCCTCTGAACCTGAGAGGAGCAGAAATGGAAACTGCTTAAAGAGAACGTGAAATGTGCTGCTTGTCTCCTGGATGGCCTTGGGGATGGATGAGCAACACTGGAAAGGTCTCCAGTGAGCTGGGAGGAATTGTTTCTTAGCTTTGTTTCCAAGGGCTGGGACAGGAGATGTCACTGGCATGTTCACAGCTTTTTAGCACAAAGATGTTGTTGCTGGTCAGGGACATCTTTCCAGCTGTGAGAATCACCCTCTGGCTGATCCTTTCCTTTGCAGCCCCTGACACCCAGTGAGGATGAGGGATGCAGCCAAGCAGAAGAGCTCTGTTTTTCCTTGGGGGTTTGCTGGCTATGGCTGTGAGCACCAGGCTAGGAGATGGGACTGTTGTCTTAACCCAAAAAGGAGACTCAGGTCCAGGCTGTTGCTTGTCTCCTCCATGGGGATTTTGTAGGGGAGGATGAGTGCTGGTGAATGGGTTGGGTGATGGGGAGATGATTGTGGAGCAGAGAAGGGGAGAGCTGTCCCTCCTGGCTCTGGGACAGTGGGTATGAGTCCAGAGACCCATCTGGCACCCCTTACCCTTCCCCCATGGGGTGCAGTGTCCCCCAGCTCTGCTCTCCAGCTGCATCAGGCAGGGAGATGCTGCACTCCGGGGTTCCTCATGGGACCTGCTCAGAGGAGCCCCATGGTCCTGTCCTGGCTGGGCAGTAGCTGGGACCTCCACTCCACATTCCCAGCCAGAGGCATGGGGTCCCCTCTGGCACTGGGCAGAGGCTGTGACACTGGGATGCAGAGCCCAGCACCCTCAGAGCCTTACCAGTCAGTAGTGCTACACCCGGGGGGAAAGGGGTCTGGTTCTTCCCATCCAAAGGTTTGCCTTCCTGTTAGCTAACACTGTCCTGTCCCCAGATGATTTTTTTGGGGTGAGGTCCTTATGGATCCTTCCCGTGAGGCTGGACAACAGGGATGGTGGCTCAGAATCCACTCGCCCAAGATATCCAAGCTTTTCTCTCCTGGCTAAAATCAGATAGTAAATACGTGGCTGGTTTTGCCACAGCAACTGAAAACAAAGATTTCTAAGCTGTGAGCACCTCTCCGCTCTGAGTTTAGCTTTCAATTCTCCCTTAATTTATTATTTGCAGTTAATTTAATCCATATTGAGCTGCCTCAAAGAGAAAAAAGCTCTAGATTTGGTGAAAAATAATCTATTTTTAATTATTTCTGATGTAGAACACTTGCCCATAAATAAATTCCATTGCTACCTAGTGGTTTTTTTGCCATCAGAACTGTCTTGCTGGAATCAATAAACAGTTGATTAAAAACCTTGTTATTTAATATATTCAGTAACCCTAATCTATTCATTAGAAACTTAATCACTTTCATGTCACCAGCTGCTGTGATGGAGAAAAGAGCTGTAGCTAATTATTAGCAATTTTACAAAGCTAATATTGAATTTCTAATGGGTCCTCTGTGGCCTCTATTTCAAGCAGTTTGTATATCCCACAAACATGTGTTCTGGCTCTGGACAGGGCCAAGCATCTCAGCCTTCCAGCCTTCTGCATAAACTTGAAACCTAGCAACCAAATCTCTGGTTAGTTGGTGAGAGGAACACGTGCAGTGCTGCCCCCCATCCACTCACAGCTCTGGGATGGGGTTTGCTGAGTCCTTCCCATGGGATGGAACCAGAGAAACAACTGAGCTGGGGCCAGGGAGAGCCATGGGGCTGCAGGCAGGGGGTGGTGGGACCTGACTGCTGCCCATCTGCCAAGAGTTTTGGTTTTCTGCCTCCTTGGTTGGTTCTGTTCTTTGACATCCCAAGATGAAGTTCTTTGGATGGTATCACAGACTGGTTTGGGTGGGAAGGGACCTTAAAGCTCATCCAGTTCCAACCCCCTGGATGGTCAGGGACACCTCCCCCAGCCCAGGGTGCTCCAAGCCCCATCCAACCTGGGCTGGGACACTGCCAGGGATGGGGCAGCCACAGCTTCTGGGGGCAACCTGGGCCAGGGGCTCAGCAGTCTCATACAAAATAGTTTCTTCCTAATGTCCAGCCTAAATCTCCCCTCTTCAAGTTTTAAGCCATTTCCCCTTGTCCTCTCACTACACCCCCATGTAAAAGGCCCTACCCCAGCTTTCCTGCAGGCCCCATGAAGCTGTGATTTTCTTCAGGGCTGTATTAACTTTCAAGCCACTTGTCTGTCTGGGTTTGCTTGCATCTGTAGGATTTTTATCCTTATCCTTTCTCTTGTTAGGAGTGTTGCTCTTATTATTTGTGTTGTGACAGCACCTGAGGTACCTTTTGTTGGACCAGGCAGGGTTCAACGTGCTGAGAAAAGCCAACATCTCCCCATGGGACCTCATGTGGGACACTGGGTGCAGAGGCCATGGATGGGGCACTTGGGTGCACACACACCCCAAAGGCAAAACTAGAGCATCTGGGGCTGCAGCAGGGCATAAAAATATTCCTATTAAGTGTTTGTGAAACCACCTCAAGTTTCCTGTATGTGAGATACCAGCAAAAATCCTGCCTTGGAGCTGTGCAGGTAATGAGCATTGCTGTACTCAGTGCTCAGGCATTGCTCCTGGAGAGGATGATTGCTTCTTGCTTCTCTCCTGTGGGTTCTTTGCAGTCTGTGCTGATGGTGCCACTAGGTTCTGAGCAACCTGATGGAGTTCAGGGTGTCCCTGCTTACTGCAGAGTGCTTGGACTAGGTGACCTTCAGGGGTCCCTTCCAACCCGAATTGTTCAATCATTCTGTGAGTACTGGAGCTGATACATGGGCTGGCTGGTGCTGCTGTGGCTGTTCTTAGGGCCTGCTGTGGTTTTCCAGGTTTCTGGTCTTTGGAGCACTTCCTGTGTCAGGATGTGATTAAATATGCTCTAGGGCTGTGCCTGGGAGATTTAGTAAGTTGGTGTCCTTTGCTTTCCTTTTCCAACAGCAGAGGTTGGAAGTTGTTTTGAGCCTCCAAACAAACGCAGACAGAAGAGCACATCCAGTGCTGCCTTTGTGACATCCTCACCCCAAGCTCTGCAGGTCTGATGGCTCTGCCCCATCTTGCTGAGGTGCTCAGGTCCAGAAGGGTGCCCTGTGTGCAGGTGAATCTGGGGGTCTGAAGCCTCTGGTGACAGAGTCCCTTCAAAGGGCTTCAAGGGGAAAGGCTTGAGATGCTCTGGCTGGACACTGGGGTTTTAGCACTGTGCCTTGCTGCCTCCACACTGGGCTGGAACCATCCACCCTGGAGGGCTGCAGATAGCAGAGGATCCCATTTTCCCTTGTGTGCTGTCAGAAGCAGCAGCAGCATCTTTAATCTCTGCAGTTAGAAGCAGTGGGTGCATATGCTTTAGCTGAGGGGGCTGACAGCAATTCCCTCTCAGGAGGGTGGTGCTGAGAGGTGGCTGAATGCAAAATCTTCCTCCCTTGGGCTTCAGCTCTCTGTCTTGGGAGGGAATTTGCCAGATGGAAGGAAACAAATACACAAACATAGACATAAGCTCTTGTAAAATGGCTTCATGTTCTTGTTTTCAAAAATAAGTGATTGAGCTTGTTTTATGGGCTTGATGAACTTCTGGTGGCATCTGGCTGAGCTAAATATTATACTTAATAGCCCAAGACAGCAGTGATTGCAGAGAGCTCTCTGCATTTCATGTGTTTACAAACGTGCTGTAGTCATTCCATGGAAATGAGCACAGAGCTGGAACAACAGGCCAGGGGATGGGGAACAAAGAGCAATGTCTCTTGGCCTCTCTCCTGTGGCCATGCCTGTCAGTCCATGTGTCTGTCAGTCCTGCATGGTGCTGGCTGTTACTCTTGGTAATTTTCACACCCCAAAACCTCCAGCCTCCCAAACTGCCTTTTTTCCTCATGTACCAGATGCTAACCAGAGGAAGCATTGGGAAGAGACAGCACCAGGTTTCTTGGGATTAGTCAGAAACTTTTACCCTCCTCTCTGACACTGATCTGTGGAGCTGCATAGTGGTAACAATGGAAAAATATTTTCGGGATGGAACTTGCCAGTTTGCCAAATAATCTGTTTAGTGAGAAGGGTTTTGATTCCAGCTGTGGGCTGTGCCTCCGGCACCATCGGGCAGCAGGGATGGGGGAAGCTTGACCAGTGCTCCCTACCCAGGGAACTGGGCTGCCCCAGACCACTGCCCCATGGGGAGGAGTGTGGAGGCTGTGCAGTCAGATGCTGGAAGCTTTCCCAGATTTCAGCTTGCCCAGAGCTGGGGAGGAGCCATCAGAGGAGTTATTTAGGTGTGTGCCCACACCCCAAGTGCAATTAAATACACCTGGCCTGGATCATGGGTTCATGTGATGAGGCAGAGCTCCATACCAATCTTCTGAGTCTTTGCATCTGCAGATGATGGTATTATTGAATTATGCTTGATTAGCTGTTTTTCTGTTGCTTAACAGAAAGCAAATCTCAGCATAAATGAGATTAGTATGTGCCCTCTGTGTATGCCAGCTCTTGCTCCCAAGAATTTAACATTCTTAATAGAATGATTTTTTTTTTTTTTTTTTTTAAAAAGTCTTTGAGGCTCCTGTTTCATTTGCCAGATTATCTGAACATTAAATTAAGCAAGTATGGAAATTCAAAATATAGCTGTTCTACAACATGTGCTGACACTGGCATAACAATATCAGTAATCCCCCTTGACAGCCATTACAGCTTAATGCTCTAAGAAAATGAACTACTTATTTTCTTTACCCCACATTCACAGTGTCTCAGAATCTTTCCTTGTCTTCCAGCCAAGATGATTCTGAATTAATCTCCCCCAGGTACCAGCTGTGTTTTTCTCATCCTGCTGAGCAGCACCGAGTGCTTTGGGACTGTGTCACCTTGGCAGCCCAGGGAGTCCCCAGCTGCTCTTGAGGACTTTGTTGCATTGGGGGTTTTGTCATGTCACAGAGATCCTCAGATGTCCTGAACTTTGGTTCATGCCAGGACAACCCTTGTTTCTTGTAGGGTTTTGCCCCACCATCGTTTTGTTGCACCTCTGAAGGAATCCATGGTCTTGAAGGTGTTTTCAAAGGTGGTTGCTTAAGGGACCTCTTTGGGGATTACAAGGACAGTTTAGTTGTTTCTTTGCCAGCTCTCTGGATCTCAGCAGGTCTTCAGCCCACCAGAAAGGTTTGGGAACTTCTGTTAGGAAATGCACAGGCCCCAGAGAGGTCACTTGAGAGTTTTAAGGGTTTCTAGGAACAAGAAGTTGTGGGTGCAGGGACTTCCAGATATGTTTTGGGAAAGGAGGTGCTCAAATTCCAGCAAAGCCCAGTTTTGGGTACCAGTCAGCTTTTCCCACATTACACCAGTGATCTCCCATTTACCAAAGGCATAACAGCACCCAAATCTGGTGGGTTTCCTAAAAATCTTCTCTGGAAGTTGGACTCCAAGGTAATCAGGGGCTTGTACAGCAGCCCATGGACACTTACACAGGTTATGTGGAGACTCAATTTTTGTTGAGCCATTTTAGGCCATAGAAGGACTTCATTAATGGTCTCTCCTATAAAAATTGTACTAAACAGTATCACTTCTTAGCAAAAGGCTATCTTGAGGAGCTGAGAGAGGGAAGTCAGCTTTAATGGACCTGATCTCAGCTAGTGTAAACTAATTTCCCTCCTTTGAATACACCAGAGCCCTGGTGATGTGCACGAGGTCTTACCTCTATCATCAGGTGCATTTTACAGCTAATTCATAATGAGAAGAGAATTTCTACTGTCAGATCATTGTGCTGCTGAGCAAAATTGGAGCAGCTGCCTAGTAAAATGTGAAATGGCATCAATATACTGTGCTGGGTTTCAGAGCATGAGACTGAGAAGGTGATTGAGCTCATTAATAATGAGCCACTAAATTGGATGCAATTGCAATAGCTCATCATTGGTATAGAAATATTATGCTTTATAGGTACATTACTGGGCTGTATTTTATAAGGCTGTTAAGCTCATGTACTTTCCCTTGCAGTAAATGTCAGCAAGGTTACAATAAAATTTAATACAATATTATTAAAGTTGAAGTGCATCAGTATGGAATGATCATGTACACACACTAAAAATTCTTTATTGTTGCTTCCTTAACCTTCTTAAGCAACTACTTGTTTTAAGATACAGCAATGAAAAAGATCAAAGATTGGAGGTCTCTCTGCCCATCCAAAGGTTCATTAGAATTTTCAGTGTAGATGGGAATTTTGTGACACATTAGTTCAAGTAAATTAAACATTAAAATTTCAGCTCTGCCAGGGAAATTTCAATACAGCTGCAGATTATAATACAGGTGGTGAGGTCTCCTCACGTTCACCTTAGCTTTCATGGGGTGGAACTGATGGACAGATTGTTGGCCTCTGAAAAAACCAGGAATGCCCTCCCTGGTGCATGGCTTGGAGGGGTGGGACACCTCTCAGACCTTCAGGGCTCTGCCATTTCCATGACAATGCCAACATCCCTCCCCTTGGAAAGAAATCAATAGCCTGCAGGGCTCTGAAAACAATTTCCCTGACCTCTCAAGGTTGCCAAAAGCAAGGTCAAGGAGCAAAGATCAAAGGCCCTTTAGAAAGAGGTGTCCCCTCCCTGACCTGCTGGCTTAGGAGAAGGATCAGTCTTACCTTGAATTATTTGCTTAATGTAAGAAACTGGTATTATTTGCACATCCACTAACCAGAGGAAATCAGAATTAATCCCACTGAAAACTGAGGAGGTGTCTCCTATTTGGTTAGGTTGTGAGTGCTGGTTTAGGGTGGTGTTCATGGAGAACCAGAGAGCAGCCCAGAGACACGGTTTGCTTTGGGGTTCGGTGCAGAGGAGGAATCCTAAGGCTCAGCTCTAAGGCTCAGCTTTGTACCTTTGGGAAACTGTCAGTGGTGAGAGCTGTGCCTGGTGCTTGTGTAGGTAATCCTTAGGTGCTTGAAAAGAGCAAGACTGGACCTTGAAAACATGAATTTTATGGTCAGCTTCTTCAGACTTGTCTGGTATGAGCAGTTGATGTAAATATAGTGTATTTCAGATAGAATTGCTTATCAGTAATCTTCAGCTTCCTTCAGGCAGGATCAGGATCAGGAGAGCTCCAGAAATCACCCTCTGCTCCAGACACATCAGCTCTGACACTGGCTCAGACCATCTGTGGTGTGATCATCTGCTCATTAGATATTTGAAGTCTTGCAAATCTTCCTTTCCTTTGTCATGAAATGGATTTGGATTCTTGTCAAAATATTTTGGTGCTTGAGAGCTCCCAAAGAGGGTGGATTTTAGACAAGTGGGTACTTGGTGCTTCCCAGACATAAAATCTTTTGATTTCTCTCCTGTAAAACTATGGAAAAGAAAGGTTATGGCAGACCTGAATAAAGAGTCAAAGAACACATTTAGATGAGATCAAGCCCCAGGAGCTTGTGCTAGGTGGATACTGAGCATCCTGCAACCTTTCCTCATCACCTTGCTGGCTTGCTCTCCTCCCTTCCACCCTGCCCAGCCCTTGCTGTCTGATTTCCTGCTTCTCTCCTCTCTGGACTCTGATTCCTGAGCAAAGCACCATCCTTTTCCCCAGGGATGGGTGAGCTCCCACCAGCTCACCTTGCAGTGTCTGTCCTCCCCATCTCCTCACTGCTCATTTTCTTCTGCAATGATCCTCCTCTTTTCCTTCTGTAATTACTTTCTTGAGGTTTATTTTCATTTCAGTGCCTGATGTGACCAAAGTACATAAGTCTGTGCCTATTGATTTCTGACAGCAGAGTCTGCTTGTACTCTACTAATATTTCTAGCATCAGCATTCATCTTCCTTTCAATCTAAGAGATATGTCAGTACCACATTGCTAAGGGTTCAGTTTTTTCTCCCTGTCAGCAGCATTCTTTCCCCATGATTCATATCCGTAAATTGCTATGGGAAAAAAATTAAGCTTTTCATCAAACCTTTACATTTTTGAGACTCCACAGTTCTTCCACACTTTCAGGAGAGAGGCCACGGCTGAGGAACCTACTCCTAGTGATCTCATCAATAGTTTTTTGTTTGTTTGTTTGTTTTTTCCACAGCAGCTGTGGTATTTCTGGGGGTTGTAGCAATGAGCTCTGTCACTGTCATGTATGATGGAGGTTAATAGGTGTCTGTCAGTGCAATTCCCAGCTGCCTCCACTTGAGCCAGGGTTGTTGTGGGACAGATTTGATGAAGATGCTGCAGAGACCTGGTGGCAGAACCTGTGTGTCACTTCTGCCCAGTGCACAACCACTTGTTCACAGCTGCTGTTCATGGTGATAGCTTCTGTTTACAATAAGAAAATCCCGCTGGATTTAGTGAGGTGCTCTGGAGTTCCTTTATCTGATGGCAGAGGGATATATTGGATATTTTGAGCAGCCTGTGAAGTGCACGACCCATGGCTGCTGAAACTCTATTTTTTCAGTGACATGAAGGATGTTTTTAATTTCCCCATAGGTGCCTTTTCCATCTCAGGAACCAGCTGATGGTGGCATTAGTTCTACTTCTATCATTTACTCCACGTGTCTTGAATTATGCCATGCCACACTTGACCATCAGAGGGATGCTCTGATTACTTCACGTGCCCCTTGAGCAGGTTTCTGTTGTTGAACTGGCCAATTTCCAGCCATCACTGGATCTTTAGGATTTTTCATTGGATAGCAGTACCACGGTCACCATGGCTTTGAACAAGTCTGCTGATTTGCCCTGGTGCTTTCCCAGGATTCATGTTCAAACTGCCATGCACAGTCTCCTCCATCCCAATGATGTGTCTGTCTCAGAGATCTCCTTTTTGGCTTGGCACTGCTGGATGTATATATGATTTCAGGGGGATTTCAGGTAGTGTTTGATTAATGCTCCTGCAGCAAAGTTCCTTTTTTTACTGATCTTTTACTGCTTGCAGTTGGAGAGAATATTTGCAGCAAGGAATCTGAGAGCTGTGAAAAACCACCAAGTAAAACAGAACACAGGGAGCAGGAAACCTCTCTCTTTCATTGCAGGTACCACAGCCGGGTACAAATAAACATGACCTGGGCATTTCAGGTGGCACTGGAGGACATTTGTTGAGGAAGGTGTCACCAGAGGGAGCTGGGGGTGTCCTTTCCTCTGCTTTCACTCTTCCATAGTTGAGAGGACCCAGGGGCAGATTTCCTGGCACAGGGCATCAGTTTTTTGAGGCATGCTTGCCTCTGGTCACAGGGCAGGGAGTAGAACCCTGCTAGGCACAGGTACAGGATGTATAACCCAACGTGATCCTCCTCTGTACTCCAGCATCTCCGTGAAGCTTCTATTTTTTGTTATTTTTATTCTTTCTAAAAGGGGAGGTTTTATTTCAGGTGTGTGTTAACACTTTGGCTCTTTGTTTTACTCCCTGTGATGGATTCCTGAGCTGGGGGGTTACAGAGAGCTGGATGTGCTGTCACACTGCAGCTCCAGGCCTTTTGCAGGGTCTCCAGAAGGACACTGAGAAATCACCAATCACTCCTTAAACCCTGCAACAGGCATCTGCAGGGAATACCCCCCAAACCAAAGGCAGCGATTGCCACGGAAAGGAAATTGGTCTCCTTTATTCATGGGATATGACTGCAGGATAAATAAAAAGTGAGAGCAAGTTTTAAGTGCTTCCACCGAGAGGGCTCGAGGGGTCACTTGCATTTGTGAAACATCCAGAGCCTCTTGTCCCCCGTGCAGCTGACAGATGGAAATCATTTCAGCTCTGGGGGTGTGAGCTGGGGTCAGGGAGGGAGGGAGGCAGAGCCCATAAGGAACAACTCATTAATACCCTGGGGCCAAAGAACCACCTTTCTGAGCTCTTTTCTTTGTGTTGGTATAAAACACAAAGGCGAGCAGGCGGGCCCATGGGCTGGAGGAGTTTAAATCAATATGACAAATCCATAATTACAGAGTGACTTGTGCAGAGAGAACATCCTGGGCTTGTAAGGAAAAAGAAACGCCAGCATGAAGATGCAATGCTATATATAAACCCCCCATATATATATATTCAATATATATAAATACATATTTGTCTTATCTTGGATATTGTGTACATGAGTGTTTTTCTAATGTCTCTGATCTTTCTACCTAATTCATAGATCATAACAGCAGATGCAATAAAATGAATTAGGTGATCATAAAAGTAGAATGCACTGGATATATTTTTCCTTTCCTGTTCCAGTCTGAGAGCTCATTAAAAGCTCACTTGCCTCTTGAAGTACCTTGACAGTGAAGATGATGATGAATAGAGCTGCAACCAGTGTTAATGGTTTGAAATACATTGTCAGAATCACATGATGATTCTATGGGAGATTGTTACAGTGGAGTTATTTGTGTTTGTTTTATTCAGGTATCCTCTAATGGACTAAGATTAGAAACAGAGCATTAAGCTGAGCAAGTATTTATTTTCCTTCTTGAAGGATGTTTTAATTAAAAATGAGATATTAAAAAAAAGAAGTCTAGGCAGGTGAGAATTACTGGAATGACAGCATCTCAGCCAAGTTCACCAAACCTTGCTTAATTCCAATCCCTTGCAGGGTCCCTGTTACTTCCCAGGCATCAGAGCTTTGCTGACTAGGGAACAGTTCCTAAGATGCTGAAGTTTAAGTGTGTGCTTAAGTGTTTTGCTGAACCTGTCCCTCTGCAGTCAGAGCCTTCTGTCTGTCCTTAGCATGGGGGGACAATGGGCTGGACAGTCCCCACTGCTCTGCTGACAACTCCTGTGTCCCAGTTGGTTGGACTCTCATTGTGGGGAGCAGCTTGTTTGCTCCCCATGCAAAAATCTCTGCTGATGCTGCTGGAAGGAGCACTTTATCCTGGGAGGAGGGGATTTCTCCTCCATCCCAGTGAGTGGTGGTCAGCCCATCCCAGGGGGATTTTTCAAAGCAGTCTGTACAGCTTAAGAGTCCCCGTGGATGGGCTTCATCCTCCCCATTTGAGCCCCCTGGGTTTCATCCTAATAGGGCTGTTTAATTGATTTATGAGGACTTGTCCTAAGAAGAGGTCGTTGTTTTCAGGGAGGACAGAGGCACATGGACAACTGCATCCCTACCCAGAGGTGACTGTCATTCTGCCTCATGCACCCCAGAAGAGGGTTGGGACTTTGTCCCTTCAGCTTAGGCTGTGTGGGGGGCCCAAGATGTTTAAACTCCATGGGCTGCAGGTTTCTAAAGGTTGGTCCTGGGGAAGCATGTGCCTAAATCCTCACTGCTCTGATTTGCAAAGGAAATTGGGTATTTTCAAGGTGCAGGGGGTGGCTGCCCACCTTCAAGCTGTGCTGCCCTGTGAGTGGTTTTCTTCCTTTCTTTCACACCAGCTTTGCATCGTGCAGCAGCTAGAGCCCATTACTCATGCCAGGCCAACTCTTCATTTTCCTTCATCCACTCGATGCTCTCAGATAGAGCATCCTGTAAATCATATTTAAAAATGTATTAGTGTAATGTTTCTGGAGTTGATTCTAAATGAGCTTTGGGGACCCTGCTGGCTCCAAATTCCCCTGTCTCAGACTAATTTACAGTATATTTCACTAGGACAGGCATTTCCATACCCAAGGACCCGCCCCTACCCTTTTCTCTCTTTCTCTTTTTTTTGTTCTATTATTCAGCTGGTTTTAAGGGTGATTGATGGCTTCTGAGGTCAATGTGAGATCTCTCTTCTGGTCTCCCACCTACCCCTGTAAAAGGAGAGGGAAAGGAGAAAAGGGAATTGCATGACATGGGGCAGGCAACAGCCCCAGCTGCTCCCTGCCCTGGGGGGGCTCCTGCAGCCTTTGCTGTTTCTGCTGGGGCACAAAATGTTTTGGCAGGTGGAGAGGTTGGCACAGGCTTTGGCATTTTGGTGTTTTGCCATGGGATGAGACGTTTCCTTTGCAGGAACTCTTTGACTGCTCTGCTCCCCAGTGGGGGGAGGGGGTTTGGGGGATGCCAGGGACCTTCAGGCCACCTGAACAGCAGAGATGTTGTCGGGCAGTTCCTACATCCACCTGAAAGCTGATGAGTGTTTGTTCAAGCAGGAAAATGAAAGCAATGTAGTTAAGGGAGAAAAGAATTCTCCCTCTGATGTGTCTACGTGAGAAGTGGAGAGCCCTGCAGTCTGGGTGAAAGCTTAAGAAATGTAAGGCAATAATAATAATAATAATACTTTGCATTGCTAGAAAGCTTTCACAGAATGGTTTGAAAGCACTTTGCAAATAACACAGACCTGAGCCTTGTGATTCCCCTGTGAAACAGGCCAGACTGTCAGGAACTGGGGCTGTTAAGGGAAGGCCACAGTAGTGCTTCCCCAGATGTCTGCTGTGCTCTACAGCAAGAGAGTCAGCAGCTTGGTCCTTGAATATAAAGGCTGATCAACATCTTATGTTACTTATCAGCCAGAGTGTGAATCTGGGCAATGCCCCCATTCCCATTCTTCAGAAGAAATCCTTTACAAGAAAATGAGATACTGGGGGATGCTTCCAAGAGGGGAACCTTGTGTTTGCAAGATGTACTTGGCAGGATGAAGTATTCAGTATTTACTGCACTGAGTGCACAGGTTTAAAGCATAACAGTGGTTCAGGTATTTTATTCCTTTATTCTTCTTGGTTATTAGGCCATGTGTTTTGGGGGGAATGCTTTTTCAATACAGGTGAAAATAATGGAGGATTTTTGGCTCTTGGTTTTCCCAGCTGCTCTTCTGTAAGATCATATCCTTCACCCACTGAGCCTTTGAGATGAAGGATAAGCTGAGCAAACTTTGTTCCTTGCTGATCTTTAACTGAGATGAGAGCCCACCCCAGAGCAGTGCTGTGAACTGTGTCCTGGTGCCCTCCAGCACGTTTGGCCAGAGATGCATCTCAAGGTGAAATAACAGCTTCTTTCTTGTCTGGGCAATCAGGCACCCAGAGAGTCCCCTCACACCTCCTGTCCTGACCTCACCTCACTTCTCCTGCTCTGTGGAGTTTTGAGTCACTCCAAAATATGTAAAGAAATTGTAACACTGGTGTTGCTTCCAGTCTGGTTCCCAGGACTGGCAGGAGAAGCCCTGACATCTGAGGATGCTCCCTGGGTACAGAAAGCTGGTAGAGCAGCCAAGCTCACTCCTGGAAGCTGGGCAGACCCCAAGGCCTCTGCTTTTGCTTGGGCTCCACTAAAGGTGATTGACTTTGAGTGAGCAATTGCTGCAGACTCTGCAACTTGATCCTGGAGTTTCTGCACTGTGTAAGTAACCTCGAGATAGGGATAACTCCTAACCTTTACCTGACCCTGGCTGTGCATCTCAAGTGAACAGCAGCTCTTTGTGTGAGGTTTTTGGAGACATTGGAGGTATATTTAGCTTATAGTTATGAATTGACACTTAACATATGTGTCTAGAAGGCTGCTCCTTCTTTTTGTCTCTGAGTTAGTATTGATTAATAGGAGTATAAATCTGTACATATATTGAATTGCTCTGAGCTATTGGTATAAAACCATCATTAGGTCTTTTTTAATAAGATGAAACACTTGTTTTGAGGGAAGAGGGACCTTGGATATTGATAGGTGAATGATGTAGTGAAGAAAATCAAGTGCAGCCCATGCTTTACATGTTTTGAAATTGCCAACAGATGGACGTTTGATTTGGCATGCTGCAGACTTTTGAAGCTCCCTGCAGATGAGGAATGCCTTGGTGAGGATGGGATGTGTTGTGCACATTGTACCCAGGCAGGCTGTGGAAGGGGAAGGATGTGCTGTCATGTAAGGGTAGCATCACACCACTTGGGCCCAGGTCATATCAGGAGGTTAATGAAGGACTCCACATGTTGTCTTCTTGATGACCAACCAGCTCTTGTGGGAAGAGTGTTTATGAAGTTCCTTATATTTAGTTTCAGTCCCAGTTTGATGTATTCCGGACAGATGGACAAAAGTTTTATGCCTCAGAATTAATCTTGAATTTTGGAGTTTCTTGGGGAGAGTGGTGTTCTCTATGGTGTTAGTTAGTGACAAGCTCAGTTTCAGTGACTTTTCAGAGGCACAGCTGCAGGGCTGCCTGCTTCATGGCCAGCCTTGGAAGCTCCAGAGCATGACTGGGGGTGTTGAGGGCTTGGACAAGTCCCTGGCCTATTGCTTTGGTGGGGCTTACTCAGAGCTAAGGACCTGGTTTAATTCGGGATGGTAAGGATGTTCAAGCCATGGTATACTGCTGGAGAGCTTTGCTCCAAACTTGAGCATGACAAAAGCTGTTTCCTCTGTTTCCTGGCTCCCCTGGAGCAGGGGATGGGGCAGCCCCCCCCTATTGCCTGCCCCACTGGTGTGGACAGCCCTGGGGACACCTCAGTGCCCTTTGGGGCTTGCTAGCTTGGATTTGGGGCTCAGTGGGGCTTTTGCACCTCATGAGTGCCATTTCCTGGTGTTCTCTTTGCATTTAGCAGAATAAAATGCAGAAGCTCAATCATTTGTTGTGACTTTTTATGTTGCAATCAGTTCAGGTTGCAGAGTACTCATTGCTTTTGGTCTCTGAGCTCTTGGACTGAAGGCCTGATGATACGTAGTTGGGTAAAAATGGATTATTGAGGGGTTGTCTGTATGATTTCCACATGCTGATACTTTTAATCCTTTGCATCAGCCAATAAAATATATAAAAGGATGAAGAAAAACAGTTTACTTGAGCAAATACTACAAGTATAGCCTATCCTATTATTTTAAAATGCCCGTGGGGAATGCAGTGGTTTCTGTAAAAGGCAAGGTACCTGGCTTCAGAAACCCTTCTGAATTGCCAGCCTCCAGCAGCTGTCCTAGTTCCCCAATTCAATTTTAGCATTTGAAAATTAAGAAGAATACAAGACATGCTTTGAAACCCAAACCCCCCACCGTGGGGAGGGGGCAGCTGCTTCTGACTCCTGGAAGCTGACATGAGCCACCTCTGCCAAGGAACAACAGGATCAGAGAACAGGGGGATTTGGGAAATCAGCTGGACTCTGGGCTTATGTGCATTTTCTTCTAGTGGAAAAACTGGAAGAAAAACTTGCTCTTCAAATAATTTAATTCTATCCACATAGGAGCTACATGGGGAAGGGGGATTAATGTGGAAAAAGGGAAAGGGTGATGCAAAATGCCTCCCTTCTGCATTTCCTTGAGCAAATCCTGAGTATTTCCTTAAATACTTTATGGAAAGAAGCTCAGCCTCATCTACAAGTGGAAGCTTAATGGTGGAGAAGCATCAGGAGACTTCCAAGTCTGGTTGTTCTTCAGTTCAAACACATTATGGGGCTGGCTCATGTCTTTGTTCTGGATGAAAGAAGAGGTGTATGAGATCTGTGAGTGTCTTCACCTCCTTTTCAACAACCTCTAAAAATTAAGCCTTTCAAAAAAGATGTCTGCCTAGCAATAGGAAGTGATTTGGAAAGCTGAGGGTACCCAATGGGGTTTGGCTGTAGCGTTTGCCACTGACACTGCCTCTCTGCTGCTGCTCACTGGAGTTCACTTTGGTGGTTTTGGAAGCTGCCATTTTATTACTCTTTGTAATCATGCTTCTACCTATGTATTTTTTGTAGATGTCACCCTCCTACCCACCTGCTGTCTCAGGGAGATTTCAACCATAGTGGTTGCTAATGTTGCTTGCCTTTGGTCTGATGTAAAAGTTATCTGATTGAATATGGAGATGAACTCATAGGGAAAACCAGAACTGATTATCCAAGAGGTGGATAAGCTTGGTCTCTTTAGAATTTTACATTTAAAAAAATGTAAGTTTGGCCTTCATGCAGGAGCCAGTCTTCTGGGCAGTCTATATTTGAGTTTCTGTGCTTCTTCCTGGTTTGTTTATCACTTGCTGTAGAATTAGTTTGATGAGAAGCTTAAATATTCTCTGTATGATCACTTACATGCACTGCATGCATTAATTAGCACTAGCAGCATCATTTTTCACCAAGTGACTGATGCTGGAACACCACATCTTTTCCTACCCTGAGCCTCCAGTGACTGGGAGCAGTAATTGACTGCAGTGCATCCTTGATGCTCAGAAGTATTTAGTCTCTCACACTGTGCTCCTGGAATCAATAACCTCTTCTGGTCTGCAGCCTAAGAGAATTGCTTAATGGATAAAATTTTGCTTGTGTTTCATCCACTTAGCTTATTTCACTCTTTTGATAGATTTGCTCCAGCAGGTTAACTACTGAAAATGATCACACACTTGTCATGTGCCTGTGACAGTGAACACAGTCATATTTTCCCACCCAGACTGCAGGACCTGGCTAACCTGCATGCCTTGTGAAGAGCTGGGATGAATGTGTACTCTGCATAAAATCAGAGCTGGATGGAAATTAGCTGCTGCTGCTGGGGAAGTGGAAGCAGAGAAGGTTGGAGGCAGGAAAGCTGCTGGATGAATCCCCACTCACATTACCTGTGCTGCTGTATAACCTGCACTGCTTTCAGTTGTTGTGAAAACAGGTTAGCAGGTGCATTGCAGCAAAAACCCCATGCAGGATTGAGAACAACCAAACTGAGGAACAGAGGGAATGGTCATGTGCTAGATACGGAACAGACAGGGCAGAGTTGAAGATGTAGAAAGCTGAATTTGGAGAAAATCAGAAAAAGAATAGGTTTAGGCTTTGGTTCCTTGGTGAAAACAGATCAAATGATTCAGCTCTGCTGATGTGGATGTTGGATTCTTGTCTCTAAGTGTGGATATTTAAGCACAAAGAGGTTAAGCTGTCTATGTTCTTGTGTTTTGCCCTTCCCCTCTCACCAGATTTGCCTATAAAATCATATTTAGATGGCCTGTGAGCACGTTTTGTGGGAAGACAATCAGCCAACAGCCCCTGGTGCTGGGCTAAACCCTCCCTTCCAAACTTGCAGCATGGATGGAGCAGCTGATCACACCAAAATCAGACACTCCAGCAGGCTGATTCAATCACACGTGCTGACATCAGGCAGCTAGTTGAGAGTAAGTTGTGGCTTGTTGGTTAAATAGGGTCCCTCACATGTTTATGGGCTTGTGTTCCTGCCTTTGCTGTGTAAGAGAAAGATCAAATGCAGATCTTGTCATTTAGCAGCCACTGTTTTGGTTAGGTTAGATAACATGGGACCTTTCCTGGCATTCCAACTGCATTTTATTAAGATGTGGTCACTGCTGATAGTATTTCCAATAGTGTTACAGTATTCTGCTGCAGGGTTGGCATCGAGTGTTTGAGCTTTGATTCAGCAATATATTCAAGCATCTGCTTTGGGGTGTACTTACTCATTAACGTGTAATTATATATTTATAGAAGTATATATAACTAGGTGACTGCTGGAATTGAACTGTAATTTCTCATTCTCTGGGAATTATGTATTTCTGTGCTACTTTTATACTTAGGAGTTTTGCTATTTTAGACTCTTAGTAACACTGAGTTTTCTTTAGCAAAGAAAAATATTACTTGTCTGACTGTTGGGCTGAACATCCTGCATCAGGACCTGCATAGCTCTCTTCCTGATGTGATAGGAAAAAAAAGGTACTTCTCAACAGAAAACACAGCCTAGAGTCATCCATCAGGGTACAGTAAATCTGAGACAGGAAGGTATGATTCAAACTATTTCCTCTGCCAGGCTGCCCTGGGGCAGGGGACAGGCCAGTCCCTCCCTGCCACTGCCTGTCCTGCTGGCAGTGCCTCAGCCCTGGGGACAGCTCGGTGCCCTTTGGGGCTCTCTGGTTCTGATCTGGGGCTCAGTGGGGCTTTTGCACCTCCTGGGTGCCATTTCCCAGTGCCCCCTTTCCTCCCACAGAGACACGGATCAGTTCTGCACAAACAGCTTTTAATTGAACAAAACGGAAAGAAAATGTCCCCTCAAAGCTCCCCGAGCCCTCTCCCTCCCCAGATACACCACCCTGCTCCCAGGAGAACCACCAGTCCTCCCCTACCCCATCACCATCCCATCCCTCTGGGGGATCTGTTCCCCCCGGGCCCCTCGCTGCCTGCACCAGCCCTGCGCTTGCTGGGGGGTGAGGTGGGCACAGGGCTCATCCCCTGCTGCTCTGTCACCTCAGGCAGGGGTGGTGGCAGGGATGGTGGCAGGTCCCTGTCCTCATCCCCCCATGGCTCCTGAGGCTCCAGCACACTGAGAATTTGCTCCAGATTTTGGGCATCGTTGCTGATCTCAGGGGTGTCTGGAGGAGCCAGCAGCTCCCCCAGGGCTGTGTCCCAGTTGCAGGGGGAGGTGACACTGTCAGTGTCACCGGGTGTGGGGCTGCTTCTGGGGATGTCCTGGCTGCCCCACAGCACACCCAAGGAGTCATCAGGGACCCCCAGGGCTCCTTGGAGAGGCCCCTCCTGGGGGGGTGCTGGGTCAGCTCTCGAGTGGGCTTGGAGCTGGGGGGCAGCAGAGGGGCTGGAGGGGACATTGGTGGCCAAGGGGACATCGGTGCCAGGAGGAGGTCCTGGAGGGGTGGCTGTGCCAGCAGTGTGCTCTGCAGCCTCTGTGTGCTCCTGGGAACTCTGCAGCACTGGGGGGGGTGGCACTTCCCTTCTCCCCTCTCGAGCGGTGTCACCGATGTCCCCAGGGGTGGGGCTGCTGCTGGGGTCACCATGGCTGCCCCCCCCCGTGTCCAGGGTGTAACCAAACAGCCTGTATGCCTCTCGGGTGAGCATCTCCTCTGTCACCTCTGTCACTTGGATGTGTCCTGGGTCCTCAAGGCCTTGGTGGTGGGGGGCAGCAGAGGAGCTGGAGGGGATGGTGGTGGCTGGGGTGCTGAGCTGGGGGTGGAAGGAGGAGCTGAGAGCAGCTTTCTGCAGCCCTGTGTGAGGGGGACAGTGAGGGCTGGGGGGGCCTCCAGGGGCACCCACCAAGCCAGCCCCGTGGCCCATGTCCCCTGGCTCTGCGTGGGGCAGAGGGGGAGGTGGTGGTCTGGGCACTCCCAGGGATGAGATGTACTGGTGGGATGGGGCTGGGAATGGGGGAGGTGAAACGGGAGAGATGGCCCCAAGTGTTTTGGGAAATTCTCTGGAAACTGGATTTACTCGGGCACAGATCATCCTGGGGAGGGCAGGGGTACTCTCCTGGGGTTGCTGAACCCCCAGGGAAAAGGTGGTGGGAGATGGGGTGGTGAGGCTGCTGGGAGTGCCCAGGGGCTGGGGAAGCTGCAGGTGACCAAGGTGCTGGGTGGCAGAACAGACAGGGGGCCATACCCACTGGTGCAGCCTGGGGTGCCAGTGGCACTGGGGGTGCCCAGGCTGTGGGGAGGGTCTGGGCTGGGCCAAGCAGGTGGTACAGGTTGGGTGGTTCTGAAAGAGAGAGAGGAGCCATGGCTGCTGTCACCTCTGCTCTTGGCAGTGTCCCTGTGGTGCTGTGGTTGGAGTCAGTCCCCACCTTGGAAGTAGAGAGCTCCAGGGAGTGTGAAATGCTGAAGGATCTGAAGTGCAGGGGGGACCTGGGGTGTCCCCAGCCCTGGAGGTGCCCCAGCTGTGGGGAGGAGGGTCTGCACCTGCCTGGGGAGGTAATGCAGGTTGTATGGTCCTGCAGGAGAGAGAGGAGCCATGGCTGAGGGGCTGCTCTTGTCCCCAGGAGCATCCCCAGGCTGCAGGGATGGGGGTCAGTCCTTACCTTGGGGGTAGAAGGTTGTGGGGAGCACAAAGGTCTGAATGACCTGGGGTGCAGGGGTGGTGGCCTTGGGTGCCATGCCCCTTGGGGGTCCCCAGGCTGTGGGGAGGTTCTGTGCCTGCCCAGACATTTGGCAGAGGTTGGGTGGTCCTGCAAGAGAGAGAACAGCCATGGATGCTGTCACCTCTGCCCTGGTCCCCAGGAGCATCCCCAGGATGCAGGGATGGGGTCAGCCCCTGCCTTGGGGGTGGCCCTGGCCCCTGCAGGGCTCTCAGGTGGCTGTGGCTGGAGGCTTTGGTCCATCCCCAGAGCTGGGACATCCTTGGGGTCAGTGGGGTCTGGTGGAAGGAGTGCCAGGCCTGGAGCCCCTTCCCGGTCTTTTCTTCTCAGGAGGTCCAGGAAGGTCTGTGGAGATTTTGTCAGAGATGCTGAAGAGCTTGAAACTCTACAGAGTAGCTTGTATTCACCCCAGATCTCAGATGGTTCAGGTCTGAGCTTTATGTGGTTACCCCGTGGTCAGAGGTGTTGCTGAGCAGTTGCACCCTTGGGAGCCAGGTATTGACTCCCCATTTCCTCAGGGTTATAAGAACACCTTTGTCCCCTGCTTGTAATTCCAGGGATTTTGCTCATCCTCAGTGCTAAATGCATCTCTGTGCCATGCAGCTCCGGAGTTAACTACTGGTACCACAGAAGCTGAATCTGAAGTGCATGGTTCAGAATGGTGCACAGGTCAGAAAAAAAGTAAGACCAGCAGTGTTTCAGGCACCTCCTTCTTTTGCTGAGGTTACACACACTATTTCCCCAGTTTCCCTTTTTAATGGCACGTTGTAACAACCAGAGTCTCAGCCACAGAGATTGGATGCTGTTGCCAAGAAAAACTGGCAAGACAGAAGGTGGAAGAGGCCCATTAATTGTCTCCAAGTACCAGTTCCTCTAGAGGGGCTTTTCTTTACAGAGAGAAACTGTTGAGCACTGCAGGGCCAAAGCATACCTGCAGAGCAAATGGCTTTTGTTAGATGTCTGAAGACATCTACAGACCATGCTAATCACGCAACAGAAATATCAGAGCTTGATTTTTTAAGGGACACCTGAGAATGCAAAGGAATTGCTCTTTATTAAAAAGCCCAGACCAGAGTCTCTCTTGGTGCATATCGAGTGCAGATTCTTTCACAAGGATCCTTTGCAGGAGTGGGGAGGAGGAAGGTGGGTGGAGAAGAGGACACAGGGAGGGAATTTAACCCTTAAGGGTCTTCCCTTGAAAACTTTATTTGCAAAAAGTCATAGCCAGAGGAGACTGCTCACCCATCAGGGAGTTGGGTGCTGTCTGTAGGGAGGAGCTGTCATCCTTCTTGTGGGAGAGCTGTTTGTGTCTCCTGTTTGGGTTGAAGCAGATCCTCCTGGGTGTTCTGGGTTGGAGGGAGAACATCCAGGAAGGTCTTTGCATGACTTCTCCAGGCTCTGCCATACCAACCTGAGCAGTGTAATGACTTTGGTTGTGTATCACAGCTTGTGCTCACAAGTACCCTTTGCTTTGGGGGAATATCTGATGGAAGATTCATGTTGCATTTGGGGCTTCTTTGTTAGGACTATGGGTCCTTCTTTTTTTTTTTTGATACCATTGTTGGAAAAGCCTTTAGGGCTTGGTTGAGGCAGTGTCTTCTGTGCTGTGAGGGAGGCAGAAGGGATTCTGGAGCAGTGGTAGTGGAACAAACTGCTCGGAGAAAGTCTTCTCCTGATCTCACTGTCTGGGAGCTGCTCAGACTCCCCTGTGGTGCTGGGAGACACCGAATGCAGACATGAACTGAAGTGGTTTGTGCTGGGCCTTTGGATGTTCTGGGTCTCTGCCTTTATTCTCAAAGAGCTCTTTGCTGCTTTCCTGCCACCCAACATACTCAGTATTGAGATCTCATCATCTTTGTGTACTTTGGTACTTGGGCAGGGGAAACCTGGCAGAGGTGGTGGTCAAGGAGCTTTGGAGCATTCACGTGCTTCCTGCTGTGAAGGGCTTGCTGCCTGGAATGGCTGTTTTGGGAAAGGCTCTGCTGGCTCTATATCCTGTTCTGAAGGCTTGGACTATCTTCATGGCACTTGTTCTTGGTCCTTTCTTTTCCTGGAGATGGGTTGGATGGCCAAACAGCAGAGCACAGTGCCAGTGCAGTGAGTGGTTGGTTATTGTCCAGACCCTGTGCAGACATGGCTCAGAGCTCAGCTGGAAAGAGCTGGCAGTGGTGGTGTTTTTGAACTCTAGAAGTAGCCTTGCAGTCTTTGGCTGGGCAGATCCCTACCCCAGTGTCCTGCTGCTAACAAGGCAGAGGAAACCACAAGTGCTCTGTCTGGAAGAGCATCCTGTGATGGTTCATTGCTCCTGCAGGTCTGCCTGCGGTCCTGTTCCTGCCAGCCTCTTGCCTTCTCCTTCTCCTGGCAGCCCAGGAGTGTGGGCAGCTGAGGAAACGTCTGGTTTGCAACTCCAGTTGTGGCAACTTGCCACTCCTTTTGTGGAGTGTTGCTCATGGCAGCATGTTTGCTGCTTGCTGATCTGGATCTTTGACCTGCACACAGAAGACAAAACCTTCATTCCTCCTTTTGTCCCCATGTATCTTTATTTTCCTTCAATCTATGTGTTACATCCCTCATCAGCTCTGTGGAATTCCTTGTTGCTGACTTATAGTCATTGCCAGTAAAGTTTCTTCTCTTCCATGGGGAAGAATTTCCCATTTATTTATTACTTCAGGCTTTGGCTTTCACTTGCCCTCCAAGCAGAGCAGCTTTTAGCCAGCACAGCTTTCTTTCTTTTCTGTGGGATTGTGGTTCCTCTGTGTAGGCAGTAAAATAGTCTTGAACAGTTCCCAATTATCATTCACAGATTCCTACTCAAATTCTTTCTCCCAATTGTTTTGCTTTGTAATTATTTTCAGCTTTGTTAAGCTGGCACTTTAAATCATCAAGTAGATACATTACTCGTTTGGACTTTATTCTGTTTGCACATAACAAATGTAATCAAATCAGTCTCTTGTACCTCAGTCGCTACTATATTTTTACATTCTGTCATCAGTTCCTCGTGATCTGTAAAAATGAGGCCTAATATAGATTTTCTTCTGTGTTAGATGCAATTGTCTTTGTGTCTGGATATTTTCAAATATAATTTTAGGCATTCCGAGCACATTTTCAGTATTTGCAGCACAAGGCTCCAACATATGGCTTTCAAAATGAAATCCCCATAGAAATGCAGCTCTCTTTCTTGAGTGATATAATTATGTTTACAATAGAGCAGTGCTACATGAAAATGATAGTGTTAGGAATATCATACAGAATTCTGAAGAGTTCAGTAAATATTTCTGTTTCTTACAGGGAAAGGGGAGATTGTATGCCCTTTAGCAACAAAACATCTTTATATTGCAGCACTATTGTATAGCAGCTCTTAATTAGAAATCGTAAATACCAGCCAGATCTGTGGAAGAAGTTTAGGTTTGTACCATTATTTTTTAAGGGGTAAACAAGGTGGCTCACGTAGCTACGGATTTTTCTGCCTGACATTAATCCTAGACAAAATAATGGAATTGCTGATAGGGCATGTAATTAGTAAAGAATTAAGGGGATTAATGTAAGTAGTGTCAGTCAACAGAGGTTTATAGAATATGGTTCTTGTCTAATTAGATTTTTTTTTTTTTTCAGGAAGATTACAAGTTGTGTTGATAAATGTAATAGTACTGATGTGATAAACTTCTGGAAACTTGAGTGAGGGTCGTGTTCCCATTTCATGGCTGACCAGGTTTTGAGGAGCATGTTGGATTAGGTGACCCTCTGAGGCCCTGAGTCAGACTGTGGTCCTGTGGAAGCAATGCCTGGGCTATGGATAACTTCTGAGGGAAGGCTGGAATAATGGAAAATCAATTAGGCACCTCTGAAATGGATAAGGAAATGCTGTGGTCTCCAGTTTTCAGTGGGAATTCATCAGTGAGTAGGCATGCTTCTAAAGGAGTCCTGGGGTTATCATGGATCTCTCTTGGTGATGAGGCCAAAATCAAAAGAACTGAAACAGGGCAGGTCACCAGTGCGGAATGATTTCGATCCCGTTGGTAACCTGCATGAAGACAAACTCCGTCTTTTAATAGCCCCCATGTAGGGCTGGGCTGTGGCCTGGGAAGTGAGGACTCTGAAAAAGATGTTTGAAGCTGTGGGGACCATCAGCCAAGTGGCAAAGAAGGGAAATGGCAGCTTTGGGTGTATAAAAAGAGAACTATTTGAGCCAAGAGGAGGTCCTCTGGCAGTTCCCACTTGTGGCCTTGGTAGTTTGAGGAAGAAGCTGATAAAATGGAGAGAACTGAGAAAAAGGCCTTAAGGATTTTTAAATTATTAGGGAGTATATCTAGCCCCTGGAGACTGGAGGAAATAGTTTACACTGTGTAACAAAGAGGAAGGTGATGAGGAGTCTTGAACACTGATGGAGAGAAACATAAATACAGTTACAATGACTTGAGTCTCACAAACAAACGTAATAAAACCAGCAGAAAGATACTGAAGGAAGAACTCAGACTAGATATTAAATGAATTTCAGCAGTGAGAGTGAGAATAATTAACCACTCACAGTAGTGCACCAAGAAACATGAAGAATTCAGTTTAAATGCAAATTTAAAATTTTTTTTTTTTTTAGATACCTGCTCTTGTTTTAGAAGGAAGTAGTTCTGGGACTCTTTTGGCTTGGATTATCCAGGGGGTCAGAAGCAAAACTGACAGTGGTCTCATCTGGTTTTATAATAGGTTAATCCAGCCAGCCCTGACACTAAGCACAGCACCAGCTCAGAGGGCTGTGTGTGTCTCAGTGTAGCACGAGGTGGTTTCACGAAAACAGCCTGGTCTGGAAGTGCATCAGGAGTTTTAGTTGCTTCTTAGCAGCTTAGATGAGGATTTCCGGATGAACTGGGGACTGAATTTTCTGAAAACCTTGTTATTTATTTAAGCATTCCAGATTAATTCACTTAGCTTCATATTGATTTCTTGACCTGCTTGGAGAGGAGCAGCGCATCTGCGCAGCATCACTGGGTCTCCTGGGAGCCTCTTTTAGGGGACATCTCTGGACCATTTGTGCAGCCACTTAACTCAGTTTTGAAGTGTACAGAGTGTAAAGCAACGTGGGCATTTAAAAATCAAGTTACATGGCTTAAATCACTTCAGGCTTTATCCTGTGATAACCTAGCCTGTTGCTGCAGGGAGCAGCTGGGCTCCCACCCTGCATCCACCTGGGCACTGAAGATTGTGCTCACGGATTTGTACCCTGGCAATCTCCACTGTCACTGGGAGGTCCTGGTGCTTTCCAGTGGCTAAGGGAACACCTGAGACTAGATGCAATGTTCAGAAGGTAAAGTCAGGAGAAAGAAGCCCCTCCTGAGCTGTGTGCCTGCAGGCTGCTGAGCCAGTGTGACCCCACTGGTGATGATGTCCTCGTGGAGCAGCAATCCCTTTTCCTTTCCACCTTCTGTGGTTGTTAATTCCTGTCATCTCAAGTCCAAAAATGTTTCTAGTCTCCTCTCTGTTTTCAAGAATTAACCTAAGCACTGGGAAACAGGAGGGGAAAAGGGCAGGAGCATGTGAATGAATGGAATTAATGGGTCATGGTTATTTCCAGATCTTTCTCTTAAATATAATTAGTCCATTACAATACAGCCATGTTACAGAACTTCTATAAACAAGTGTTAATGTCTGTCTACTCAGACTTTTTAAAGTCCAAATTTTGGAGAGGAAAAAAAATTTGGAATGGAGAAGATAACAGTTAGGGTTAGATATGGTTTCAAGGGGCCCAGGCTAATTTTATGGCATCAATAATGAGGACCTAGAGAGAGAGGGTGTTGCTTAGGACCCCAAAGAATCCATCAGGCAGAAGAGAGAGGGGTCAGGATTCTCTCACATTTCTTGCCATACTGTGTAAAAGTCAAGAGGACAGAAAAAATTGTCTCTTTTTGCTTCCTTCCTCCCTTTGCTGGTCCAGCAGACATCTGGGAGAGAGGCTCATGCTCCTTGTCTCCAGCTTGCCATATGCTCTGCAGGATCTGGCCCATCAGTTCCTGGGAAGACCCCTGGTCCCTTTTCCTGATTTGATTCTGCCACAAGGGACTTTTGGACACTTAGATCAGTGGCCACTGAAGTTGGGTTTGGTGTTTGGTGTGAATATTTTCCATTACTATCCCCCGTGTTACTGTCCCTTCCCTGTTCTGTTAAATCTGTTCTAGTTCAAACTTCCAGCCTTGGAGTCTCTCTTGCTTATTCCCCTTTTATCTTCCCCTGTGAGGGTGGGGAGTAAGAGAGAGGAATTCTGTGCTCTGGGTTTTGGTTGGCTGGACAACTGAACAGAGACAGAATTAAGTGGCAAAATGGAGAGTTAATGTGTAGTGAGCAAAAGTCCTTTTAGTGGAAAATGTTTTTTATGTTAACTTTTGTAAGAAAACAGTTTTCCATACTTGTCAGGCTTGACAGTTAAAGTTAATGGTGTTAAAAAACAGAGTACTGAAAAATGTTCCCTTCAGTGTAGAAGATTTATTCAATGAGAGTTTGCTTGAGAAGTTATTTTGGCAAATGGTGCTGGCTTTGCCTAACACTTGGAACAAAGATCTTTGTTGTGTTACCAGGATGGGGACAGCCCCAAATTCATGATTTACCAATTAAGATGACATGACCTATTTTCTGGTATTGTTGACCCTTTTTAGAAAAGAATGCCACCCTTCAAATGTCCTTTTTTTTTTTTTCTTTTCTTTTTTTTTTTTTCTTTCCCTCTCTGGAAAAGCACATAGAGCAAATGTTGATCTCATTTCTGCCTGGAGTAAAGCTTGGTACGTGCTGGGATGCTCAGGGACAGAATTTGTGAGTTAATCCACACTGAAAGCAGACTGAAAAGCATGTTGAACTTTTTCTACCTATTACATGCTATTCAGCAAAGTAGTTACGGGCTGAAAATTCTCTGGTTGTATTTGTATAGTCAAAAAAGGCTGCCCAAGAGCAGAGCTGGCTCTGCCCTGGCTGCAGAGGAGGTGGTGGGTTGTAAAGGACTTGAGCTGGTGCAGGGGCATGGCTGGGGGCCCTGGGGGTCTTGACTGGCTGAACTGGCTGAACTGGTGATGTGCTGGGGAGGGAAGAGGTTTTTCTCAGCTGCCTACCTCACCTACAGACACGAAGCTGCTTGAATGATAACCTCCTTGTTCCTTACCTCTGAGCTGTCACAAAACTGACCCTTTTTTTTTTTTTTTAAGCTTGATCCAAAGTGGGTCTTAACATCAGAGGGGTTTGTCTTGAAGCATTTGCTGGATTTTCATCTTATATGACAGTGATAAACACTCACTCAGTGATAAACAGAGAGTGAAACACCATTTCACTCCCTCATTTCCTAAACTTAAGCAGTGTGTCTAGATGTGTGTTTTGTTCTGGCTGTGCCCCATGTTCTTCTAAAGCAAGGGTTCATGAAGGGGCTCTGGAAATTTGTCTGCCCCACTTCCCCCTTTCTCCCCCTCCTCATTTACTGTTTTTATAATCTGGACCTCTCAAAGTCTCTGAATTCTACTTATTGAAAATCCTTGTAAACACAGAGTTTTAGTGGAGGTTGGCAGAGCTCCACTGGCCTTTGTGAAGAGCTGGTTGGCACCATTTGGGAATTTAACCTGGTGCTTAGAATAAATCCGTCACGAGTTACTCCAGAGAGGCAGAGTTTAAAGTCAATAGTGTTAAAGCTCTGGTTTGGAGCCCACCCATCTCAGAAATTGTATTTTCCTCAGCAAGAATTCATTGTATGGCTCTTTCAGGAGGCAGCCAAAAATGTCCTGAGGACTTCCACGCTCCCTAGGCACGTGTATGTACAGGTGCTGTCTCAAATACAAAATTTCAGAATTGCTGTTCCTTCCAACCCTCCCATTTGTCTTACCCTGTTTGGATCCTGGAGAGTCCAGAAACTGAGAATCCTCTTCCAGTTACTGGCTGACTCTTGGCCAAGTGTCCCAGAGGCACCTCCTTTCTGCAGGATGGGCCTCACCTGCAGGTAGAGGATGCTGCCAGTCCCTGGGTGCTCTCTTGTCCAAGTCCTTTACTCTTCTCCCACCTACACTTTGGCTCTTGCTGTGTTCTCCAGCTCCAGGGTGATAACACAGATGTGGTTACTGGTTGCTCTTCGGGTAAGGGTGCAAAGAGTGCATGGAGTCCTGCATCTGGGGGTGCAATGTGTGCTGGTTTAAATGTTCCCCAGTGATGTTTTTAATCCTTCAGCAAATCAACCTCTGAATGATACCCCTGCAGCCCCAGTGATGGGGGAGCTGAGTGGGAACAATATCTGGAAGCTTTAGGAAGTGCAGAGTTTTGGCATGGGTGTTTGCCTCTGTAGTGACTGGTTTGTGGAGCAGTTAGAGGCTCTCAGCTACACACACCTCTTTGGAGACACTGTAATGATGTTGCTGAGATGGATTTTGGGACTGGCACCAGTGCAGCAGCAGATTAGACCTAGGGAAGAATGCTGATTATGTTCCTCTTCACACCTGTCCAGGAGGGGTTTTGTTAATGTTACAACTGAGTCAGATTTCCCTGCCCTGGGAGATGGTTGTGTTTTTCCTGGAGAAAATTCTGAGTTCATCACGTTGCAAGTTCTGAGGAGCCACATTTACCAGAGTCGGGGTCTGGGGAGAGCAAGGAGGTAGCAAGATCCACATGGATGAAGTCATTAAATTGTTATTTTGGGAGATAATTCTTGAAAAGAGGGGGAAGATTATCAGATGGACAGAGAGGATTTGAGCAAAAATGTTCACGGCGTGGTTCCCAGAATGTTTTCTAAATCCAGGGTGAGGTCCTCTGTTAAAGAAGTCTGATTTCTACTGGAACTGAAAAACTGCATCTTTGTATTGAGAGTATTTCTGGTGCAGAGTGCCTGCATGCCCAGAGATGGAGTCAGAGCCTAACTTTGTGCTCCTATAATTCAAAACCAGGCACCAGATGATCATTTTCTGCAAACTACTTTGCTCATGGATGTTTTCACTGGGATATGAAGGCTTTCTAGCAAGACTGATTTCCAGTTACCCTCCTACTTCTCCTCTGTGCCAGTAGCCCTTAGGAGAAATAAAACTAACTCCCATCTGAACTAACTTCCTTGCCCATACAGGGCTCTCCGTTTGGTTCAGTTTATGGGTATGGATTTTAACTGATTATTATTGTGCCTGACTGGGTTCAGAGCCATCTGCCTTGTGTTAGGTTTCCATGTGCTGCCTCTCCAGCCAGACTTCAGATGGTTGCTCTGGCAGGAGCAGACCAGGTTCTCAGTTACACAGTAGTAACAAAGGGCTTTTTAAATGGAAGGAAGTTATATTGTTATCTGTTTGGAAGCAACACTGCAGTTACACTGTGTGGCTGTGGAAAATGGTGTGCAGTGTGTTTATTGTTACTGTAGCCCATCATTCTCTCTTGAAAGTTAAGGTAGCCTTCACAGGAATCCAAGCTTCAGGGAATTTAGGTTTTTTTGTTCCTGCCCCCCTGAAATATGTTTGCTTTTAATGACATTTTCATCTATAAAAGTTAAAAATAACATGCCTCATTTAGTTCAAAGAACTCTGGGACACAGTTTGCACTTTCTGGCTGAAAAGTTGAGGTTTTCCCCAGAGAGGATCACGTTTTCTGTTGGGTTTGGTGTTTTGTCTGCCTGCCTGCTGCACTTCTGCATGGCTGTGGAAAATGCAGGGGAGCTGTGACCCACTGCTCCCAAACCTGGGGCCCTGGAGGAGCCGATTTTTCATTGCTGAGTGGAGAGAAGTTGTTGCTTCTCTTTTCTCTGCCAGGAGGACAGGGAATGATGCCAACACCACTGGTACAAGCGTTCAAACCTGGGTCAGTCTGTACCTGGGCTTTCCAAACCTTTGGAAGTTTGAGGACATTTCTAGTGTCAGGCCAGCAGAAATGGAGAAACCCCTCTCTTACTTTGCTTTGGGAAGGGAGAGGGTGGCTGAAAGTTCTGCCATGTCAAACACCTGTGGCACCTCACCCCATGGGGCTGCTCTTGGTCCTCAGCAAGAAGTGTCATTTCCCTTCTGTATGAGCTCATCCAGGTTGCTCCTAGGGTTGTGTCTGAAGAGGAAGAGAGAGATGGTGCCAGCCCAGCGTGTCACAGCTTGGGAAATGGTGTTGCTGAACAAATGGTGTCAGATGTGTGTGGTGGAAAGAAGTCAGGATGGGAGCATGGGGCTGGCCCAGGAGCAGGGGACAGGATGCTGGGAGGCTGAGTGGAAAACAGGAGACTTGGAGAAAAGATGATTAATGGAGCCTTGGTGGTTCCTACTGAGAGAGGGAAAGGCTGAGCTGCAAGGGCTCAGGTTGCAGAGCATGAGGCTGGCAGGGGCTCTGGTGAGCCCTGAGGTGGGAGGAGGTGAAGTTTTGTGTTCACAAGTGGTGAGGAGGTCAATAGCAAGGGAAGCACTGAACCACACTGACCTGCAGCCTCCTCCTGTCTGAGGAAAGGCTGGAAGCTTAGGAAAAGCAATGACATCGGAGAAAAGGGAATTCTGAGTAGTGTTGGTAATAAATTCCACTGTGGCATCACCTGTGTGATGTTTCCAAGCAGGAGGAAAGACCATTGGGCTTCATGCTGTTTGTCCAGGTAGCAAGAGGCATCATCTGTCCTGGGGTGTTCACAAGCTAAATAAATCCTACAGCCTTCAATCCTTAAGTGTTCTGGAGTGGCTGCAGCCAGTGTTAACACTTGGGATCCAAGCTTAGCTGGTGCAAGGCAGCTCTGGGTTGGGAGCTGATGCACTTTGTGCCGTGGCACTGTGCTCAGGTTGGCATTCTCTTTTCCTGAGGTGTGTTTGAGTTGCATCAGTTTTCTCCTCTCTTCCTGCTTGTTGTAAGAGAGTCACAGATGAAGCTCAGTGCTGGTTATCTGTCTTCTGGAGAGCAGTAAAAGGAGTTCTGGTATTACACACAGGTGGAATCTCAGCCCTTCCCTTCTCATTGCAGCAACTGGATGTGCTTGTAGAATGCTAAGATGTATTTTAAGTCATTTAAAATCAAATCATAATCCGGTGCTGGAGTGGTTTTGCCACTGATGTACTTCCCAGTATTTTCTCCATTTTCAGTGTGACTTCTTGCCCTGACAAGGAGAGCTTTCTCAGCACTGCTCCAGAGCAGTGAGGTTTTTCACACACTGATCTGTTTTAGAGTGCACATGGTGACTAGACAGAGAAAAATATAAAAATAAGCAGAAGGAGTGATTTGTGAGGGGCATCTGCCACATAACAGTTGCTGATAGCTTTGTGTGGCATCTTTGCCTGCATAATTAAGCACTTGTTCTGCTGGGGAGCCCTATGGCCCGATTTTCTGAAAGATTGTGTATGGGTTTGGAGTGTTTTTGCAGCTGATCCATCTGAAATCCCATCAGGTTAAAGGGAAAGAAAAGCCACGTTTGTTGGATTATGGTTTCCAGACCCTCCAACTTCTGGAGCAGGGAGGGAGGGGGATGGAGAGGGAATCGTGGCTGGAGCCATTCATCTCATTATGGCTCAGACAACCCTTGTCACAGCCTGACAGTGATTTATGATCAAACCTTTAATATTTTTCTACTCTCTCTTATGCAGCAGCAAAGTTAGATCTGCCCCAGTGTGAACTGGTGTCATTCCCTGGGAGCTGATGGTCTTTCAGCCTTTCTGAGGGCAGCACTTTGCCTCCCATCAACCTTGGGAGATGTGAGCAACAGTGCTGATGGGGATGTGTACTTTGAGGCAAGATCAAGAGCTTTGACTGCCCATGAGCAAGACAAGGAGGCAAAGTTTGTGAAGTTCCTCTTGTGAGTTCATGGTTCAGCTGTGGAGAAAACCACAACGAGCTGTACAAAGCCACAGCCCTTCCTGGGGACACTTGGGGGTCCTTCCCAGCCTGCTCCACTGTGCATCACATGAATTCCATAGCCTTTTCCCAGATGGAAGGGGATGAAGAAGGAAACCCTCCTTTCAGGCTGCTTCTTTCCAGCCTGTCTGGGCACTCTTTAAAATATTTTCAGTGTGTTTGGCCCATAGTTCATGTTGTCTCTTCAGCCAGGGGGCAGCTGGTAAGCCAGGGACAAGGTCCTGGGAGCTCAGGGGGGGTGAGGGGCAGCCACAACCCCCATGTGTATTCTGGGCAACCAGTTTCCTGCTGCCAGGGAAAGAGTTGATTAAGTCAGTCAGGCCTCCTTTGCATATCATTTGCATGCATGCATGCTGTCATTTGAGAGTTGTTGGGGTTTTTTTGAAGAGAAAAGACTCAAATCCCCCTTTTCACCATGTTCAGAGTTTTGCTCACTTGTTCAGTTAAAAATTAGGCTGACAAGAAGATGTTCAGGGTGCTGAGTGTGGAAGATTAGATGTGAGACTGAGGACTGGAGCTCATGTCTCATTCTCCATCCACCTTTAAATCCAGTTTAATTTTTCCAGTTTAAATTTTCCCAGTTCTGACCATCACAGCTGCTGGTGGGACAGTGTCTGCTCCAGTTTCACCTTCCTTGGCCATTTTGAAGTCCAAGATTGCTGAAGTTTCTTACTAAAATGGAAACAGCCTCTAATCTCCTTCATTCCCTGAGGCTGCCCTTGTCTCCATCTTTCATCCAAATCCAGACAGAGCCTTCCACAAGGTCTTAAGCAGCCTTGTGAACATTTCCCCAGATGAGTTTCATTTCCGCTCGCCTCTGCCCTTCTCCAGTCCAGCTTGGAGCTGAGGTTTCAAAATACCTTGAGGAGAGGCTCTTCTTGTGGTTTTTCTCCATGCCTCAGAGGAAGATATACAGAATGCTTCTTGAGGGCCCAGCTTTGGGGGATTTTCAGCTTTAGACAAGTTATCAAAATGTAGATGCTGAAGTGAATTAGTGAGCTTCTTGAAGATTACCTGTCATTTATAATGTATTTCGACATCAAATTTGGGACTTCTAGGTTTTTCTGTGGGTCAGAACCCCCCTATCTCAGCTCTGGTGCTGGGGAATGTCATGTTGAAGCCAGGGACAGATGTCATTCAGAGGTGAAGTTAAGTTACTCCAGGGCACATTCAAAAGGCCTAACCATAGCTAAGCCTGCTGTAACATTCCTGCCAAATCTTTTCTTTGATTTAAAAAAAAAAAAAAGTATTTTAATGAAATACAAATTTCTGTGGAATGTATCTGTTTTCTGAAAGCATCCATGCTTTATCGGTAACTCAAAGCCAGAACATCATGGCTGAACAAAACTATTTAGACTAGGAAGCTTTGCAGTTAAAGATGTGTATGTTTTGGAATTGAAAATCCTTTTTTATGGCTTTCATTTTTATGGGAACACTGGAAAATTTCTGCTTTGGGGAAGGACTGTTCTGACTAGTAAGCTTTTTATTCTCAGAATCCAAGTCGTGTTTTCTCAAACAGACATTTCTAAGTTGCTGGGTTTTTTTTCTCCTATCTTTTTCTTTCCTCTTGTGGCTCAGACCAGTTCCCTTGCCCTGCTTAACTCTACTTGAAAACCAATATGAGAAATGGGGCTTTGTGTTATAGGCTCTGTTGCCCATCTCACTGTTCTGGGCCAGCTAAACAACCACCCTGAATCAATCTCTAGACAGATTGCAGCCACACAAATGTAAGTTTTGCAGTGGAAGCTATTTGAAAGGTTATTCTTGGGTCTGAGATATATACCAGCACTTTACCCATCTGAGCCTGCCCTCTGCTGAATGATAAGGTGCTATGGGCAGGGCAAGCCTGGATGATTTTAATATAAACGGGCACGACAAGATGAGAAGCCAAATGCTGAGAGCATTTAATCGTCTGTCAAGTGCAATAATTAACCTTAAATATTACGAATTCAATCCCAGGGTGGAATTTCTGCATAGAAATAAGGCCACCAGCCACGGACATTTATTTGCTGGCAGCTGTGGCCGTGTTGTGTGCAGCCAGTTCAGAAGTTCTGGTTATGTGTAAAGCCATAAGTAATGACAGATGATGAGTTGTTAAATAACTGCATAACTCGTCAGGTGTGGGAAGGTGCTTCCAGCCTGGAGTGTGGCTTTCCCTCCCCTGGAGAGCTGCAGTGGGCTGGGGATGTCTGCTGCTCTCCAGAAATTCTGATTTTGTGCTGCAAAGTGCTGCTGGCTTTGCTCTCTGCAGGCTGGGGGTCTCTCTCTGCTCCTTTCCCTTTAGAGCTGCTGCTTACAGGACTGGTTTTTGATGGAAACCCGGGCTGGGCAGGGAAGCAGAGGCTGAAGGGGAGATGGCAGAAGCAGACTGCACACCTCTGGGTGGGATTTGCATCCTGGATCTGTCCCCAGACACTCCTCACACACCAGTTTAGCAGATCCACGGCTGAGCAGGGAGTGAAACTGAATTTCCAGGTGACTTCAGCAGCTTCACACACAGTCTCATGTCCCAGCCTGGCCTGGCCCAAGCAGGGGGTTTCTGGTTGCACTGGGAGGTGGGTCTGGATCTGCACATCCTCCTCTGCGTGGCACTGCGGGAGGGCAGGGAGGTACCACCCCTCCTGGCTCTCCTGCCTTTCCTCACCTCTTGCCTGTCCCTGGAGAGCCATCTGTGAGCTGGGTTTAGTTCCACTGCTCTGCACAGAGGACCCTGGCATGGGGTTTGCTGGGTGACAGTTCCTGGCTCTGTTCTCCTTACCACGATGTCCCAGGTGTACCCATGACATCTCCTGCAGCTGGGAAAATACAGACCCAAATCTCTACCTAGCGTGCCAGTTTGCTGTCTTTGAAGAAGCAGGTTCTGCTCACCTTGCTTAGCAAGGGGATTTAGCAGGGATTCTGGCCAAAAAGACTTGGTGTGGGAGCTGGCTGCTGGGAGTGGAGAGCAGGCTCTGGGGCTGTGTTAAACTCAGGGTCACGGAGGCAAAGAGTTGGCACTGAGTGTGGCAGAAAACATCACATGGGATGGATTGAGGAGGTGTCATGGCTGTTCCCTTGCCTTTGAGTGTCTGTTGTGTTAAGATTAATAATGGCATTCTAATATGATTTTTCTGTGGGAGAAATACCTCCTTTGTTTCTGCTTAAATTCAGTGTGGGGAAGATATTTCTTCACCTCTGGTGGTTTGACTGTTTAACCATAGCAGTTAGCATTAGAAGTTCATAACATTTTCTCTCTAACAGTATGACATTTACCTTGTGCCTTCATCCCCCAGGTAAACTGGCACCTCCCATACCTGAGTGCAGTGGTAGGAAACACCAGCCTGGCTTGCACCAAATTATACCCTGCCCCACGGCCTTCAGCTCATTTCCTCTGCATCAGAGGTGGCAAACAGTAATATAGATGCTGGAGGAAGAGAAGAAAAGGCAGAAAGCATTGGAAGCAACACACAGTGTGCAAATGTGTGTGAAATACTGTGTACTGGAGCTGTGGAGTCCTCCCAGAGCCCGTCCTTTGAGTGCTCAGCAAACACCCATCAAACAATGCTGGTGCTCAGTGTTCAGCAGACAATGCAGGGGGAGCTTGACAAACGTGATTTGTTAGAGCAGAAACCGCAGAAAATCTGGGCCATGAAAAATATAAGCCTAATACTGATTATTTATGGTGTGTTGGGATTTCCTGACGGAGTATTTCAGGAGCGCTGTGTGAGCTGGCTTGGTTAAAGACCTTCCTGAAGGAGTGTTGATGAGCTCTGCTAAATCCTGAGAAGGATAAAAAAATCTGAAGTCACTGATGCTGCCTCTCAAGTTGGACTTTGTGTCCAACTGGATCTGGGATGGTATCCCAGTTTGGAGCTGGGGAAAAGCTACCAGTGCAAGGCAGGCTCTGCCCACTGAGCCCCAAGGCTTCCAGTGGGATGGTGGAGTAGGAATAGGTTTGTTTAAAAGGTAAAACATGCTGGTTAAATCCTAAAAAATGGTTAAATAGCCTCCCAAATCCATAGTGTTCATATTGGCTGTGGAAGGCGGGCTGCATCCATCCTGGATCAGTTGAATCAAATGCCTCTGGTTCATGGCTGGACTCAAACCCCTGCCACCTTTAAGGAGAAATATGATGTGATGCACTGGAGTCTTCCTGCTTGATAGTATCAGGAAGCTTTTTCACCATCTCCGTGAGAAGCAGCAGTTGCTGCCTCCGCATGACAGGAGGAAAGTGTGTTTTAAAGAGCAATATTAATAATAATAGCAACATGAAAGTGTGGGGAAGGATTACAAAGGTAATTCTGAGATCTTGCTCTGTAATGCAGGCTATTAACAAAAGATAATCACCTTTAAGTCAGTCACCTTTAGCCCTGCAGTAAAATGGATGCACAATTATTCAATGCAGTACAAAAGTAATTTAAATGGAGATGGATGAACCGTCGGCTCTCTTGGTTCTTTCTTGGGAAACCAGCCAGGGCCAAGTCCTAAAGGGAGAAAAACATGATGAAAAAAGAGCAGCAATAAGTAAATAATTCCTGGTGTCTCTCTCTCCCTTTTTCCACTGGAGGCAAAGTCATTCACCCTTTGGAGTTTAAAAAGGGAAAGGGGGAGGGGGGAAAAAAAAAAAGAGAAATGTGTTGAAAAGCAGTTTTTCATGTTCCTTTTATGAGGCTCATGTGCTCCAGCCTGCCATAAAAAGTCTAGATCTATGCTCTGCATCAGAGCTCAAGTTTATACCACTGGAAACCCCGTGGCTGTGAAGCTTCATTTTTCTGTCACTTTGGGTCTGTGGCTGAGGAGCAGCTTGAGGTATGAGGTGGGATGAGGTTCTTATGGAAAAAGTACCATGTCTACTGAAAGGAGGGCTCAGGAGTTGAGGAAATTGTTATCAGCATGGCCAGAAAGGCCTGGCCCTGGGGTTTATTTATGTGCATAGGAACCTTTCCATGCTGGAAACAGGAACCTCTTTCTTTGCAGCAGCTGCTGTGTGACCTTCTGTCCCTTTTCTGGTTTCTTCCCAGAAGGTGGCCTGTGGCTGCTGGGTGAAAGGGCTTGTTAGTTTTGGTAGGGTTGGTTTTGGAGTGCTACCTTGCTGGTTGTGTTATTTAAAAGGGGCATTGGGGTTTTATGCAGGGGAGAAGGAGCGTTTGGATTCTGGGAGCCTGCCTGAGATTGCAGAAGTGACTTTGCAAAGTCTTTGGAGCTGCAGAGATGAGCAGTTGGGGCCCTTGGAAGTGCCTGAGGCAGGGCTTGTGGCCACTCAGGAGTTCTCCAGCCCTATTACCATCTGAGCTTGCATTCAACTTGCTTTTACAGTTCCCACTGGTTTTCCTTCCCACAGAAGGAAGCACTGGAGCTGAGCATCCCAAGCCCATCCCTTGTCTTTGCATTGTCTCCGTGAGCAGCAGCAGGGATGACAGCCAGGCAGCAAGGTGAAAAAAGACTCAGAGAGCCCTGTGACACGGGGCTCAGCCTGACCCTTGCTCTGGAGCAGCTGAGAAAGTCCAGGAGAGATTAGCAGGTATGAGAAATTACAAACAGGATAAATTTTTTTGAAGTAAAACTGCGAGTTGCCATGGGAGGCATCGCTGGTGGCTACTAAGCTACCAAGGGAAGGGAGGAGAAGCTCCAGTCCCGCCCAGTATAGAGTGGAATAAATTCCATGTTTCTGTTTTATGTCCTGTCTGTGCAAGTGAGGGGCCTCGTGTGCTTGATCCTGTGCTGTTCCCGTGTGGCTCTGGCTGGATCGCTGCCTGCTTTGGCTCTATAAACAACATGGTAGGAACTCAGTGCGTGACTATTCTCAGATATTATCACAGTGTTAGCTCCAGTTATTCATTTTCCACCTCACAGCTCATGTGCAGGCTCCCTGGGGCTGGTGGCCTGCCTGAGTGATGGGGCAGCCCCAAAATTCTGGTTTGTAGGGTGTTGCTAGTGAGGGTAACACTCCACGTTGCAGGGTATGGGCTTGCATGAGAGCAGTGCTGCTGCAGGAGTCCTTCAAAAGGGTAAAAAAAAAAAACAAATTTAAAAAGCCATGAGAGTCTGTGAGTGTCCACCAAGGGCCCTCTGTGTGGAGCTGGCACAGAAAAGACCTCTCCATACACTGGTGGGTGGGGTGGAAGAGGAGGCAGAGAAGTGGGATCAGCTTTTGCAGCTGGAGGC
The DNA here is from genome assembly GCA_038090715.1 of Florisuga fusca. NCBI lineage: Eukaryota > Metazoa > Chordata > Aves > Apodiformes > Trochilidae > Florisuga > Florisuga fusca. The sequence continues at coordinate 10,868,380 of JAAWXA010000030.1, read as the reverse complement.
AGTGGTGTTTGGGTTTTGGCATGGGTTTGGAGGTCAGCCCCTCTGAGCCAGATGCAGTGTCATTGGAGGTTAGGAAGGGGTAACACTGTGAGCAGAGGGAGGGATAGGCTCATCCCTGCCCCTTGCACAGCTCAGTGAATCAGAGGAGGGCTGAGCAGCAGATGGGATTCCAGCACCGTCTGGAAGTTCTCTGTGTGTCCATCAACACCTGCACCGTTGGGGAGTCTGAACCTCAGGCTTCCAACCAGAGAGGTAAATATTTAGGATCCGAACACAGGATGATAATAACCAGAGCAGAAACCTTCCATCCCATTGCAGGTCGAACCTGGTTTAGGTATTTCAACCCAGAATTCTCTCCGGGGTTACTAGGGGGGTGGTGCCTTCTCATGGTCCTTCACTTCACCCCACAAAACTCTGTGTGCACACTCGGTCTCCATCCATGCCTTACATCAGGCTCCTGTTCAAGACCCTGGTGGAGAATGTCTAGCAAAGGCAGACAAATTAGGCTTAAAAACCTGATGGAATTGATAGTGCATGTAATGCACTCTGATGTTAACCCCTGGTGTTCTGTGTTGGGGTCAAGCTCTGAGCCTCACACATGTGCTGTAGGGTTTCTGAATGCCCTTGGCCTCCAGTGCTGGTGGGATGGGTGCTGCTGACTGTGCTGCCCACGGGGGCTCCTGGGGATGGGGTTCATTGCCTGCTGCCTTCTTGCTCTGGCAATGTGTTGTAATACCAGTGGAATAGATGGCACCAAGTTTTTACTGGGTGTTGTGTTGGACATTCTTTCCCTGGATGTGCATGCTAGATCAAACTGTGTGGATGGTTAGTGTCCACTTTCCCCTGGAAAACTGGGAAAATGAGTGTCACAGAGTTCCAGGCAGAGCCTCCTAGGTGCTTAGGGGCTGTTTGGACACCACATCCCTGTTGAGACCTGTAGGCATTCAGGGAAAGAAGAAAAGAAAGCAGGTGAAAATCAAATCCTTCGTGTGTTTCATTCGTCTGATGCCCTGAGCAATTCGAGTTCACTTTCAATATCGGTCTATTAAAGCAAACCTTTTTTCCATAGAAATTACTCTCAGGTTCTTGATCAGCTTGAATAAGCACAATGCCTTCCCTTGTCAGATAGGCCCACTTCAGCTGTAAATCTGATGCTGAGAAATTAGATTTCTCTCCTGCTGCTGAGCTGTCATCAGAAGAGCAAGACGACGGCGATCCGTGGGGAGAGCCGAGCGTGGCTGAGCTCTTATGTGTCTGCTGGTGCAGACACTGGGCTGGGCTGCCTTGGCTCACCAGAAAGGGCAGTTTGTCCTTCAGACTCTCATTTGATTTGTGGTGGATGAGTTGAAAGAACTGTGGACTGAAACCAGAACGAGGAACTGTTTAAGTCTGCTGCATTCAGCTAAGCCAAATGAGAACCTCGCAGCTAGGATTACACGTGTGGTAGTGGAGAAAAAAAATGGTTTCCTCTTTAAAATGTCCTGGAAGAGATGGGGTGGTGTGTCCCCTGTGCAAGGTGCTAACATGGTGGTGGTGACATGTCCCAGCCATCTGATCCTTCATGTCTGGAAGCCAGCACTGTTCTTAAAACTTCTTAGAGGTGGCTCGGTGCCTGTTTATTGTGACAGATGGAGCACCACCAGCAGCTGATGGCCAAAATACCATGAATCAGGCCCTCAGCTCTAAAGACAGCTTAGAAGGAAAAGTTAAAAGCCCCCAAACATTAGTACTGAACTCTTTGTTCTGCTTGTGATAACTTTTACCATTCCTTTTTTGAGCTTTTCCTCTGCAGCCGTAAAATTGAGAAGAGCATTTAAAAAAATGAAAGCTGAGGTTTTCTTAAAATCACATGTTTTCAGACACAGGGGACTTGAGAGTAAAGCTCCAGATATAATCCTGAGATTTGGCAGTGCTCTTTGTATCATATTAAGTGATGGTCTACAGCACTCGTTAATTACTGCAGGCTGGAAACCAAGCCTGGCTCCCGACAGAAGTCTTCTGCTCATTCTCAGCATACAAGTTCCTCCAGTTCTTCTGGGTAAGAGGGAAATATCACTTTCTAAAGGGGGAAGGGACCGAATTATGCAGTGTTGTAGCCTGTGTTCAGCTTGAACAGTATTTTTAACTGTTTTAGTCAAAAAGTGAAATTTGAGTATATGCAACTAAAATTATCTGCAGTTCTGTTTCTGAATAATCATGCAGGTATTTGGTCTTTATAAACCTCCATGGCTAATCCAAAAGCTCTTAAGACCAGCAGAAGAGAGCAGGCTCCTGCTTAAGGCAGGTGATAGTCAATGATCTGGACGTTATTGATGGCCACATGCAAGATCAATCCACGTTTCTCCTCCCAGTCTCCTGTGAGCTGGTGTGCAGGTACCCAGGAGAGGTGGTGTTACAGCACCAGTCTCAAAAGAACACTTTTTTTGGTAATGTTCATTAAAATTGGTTATTTTTGGACTCTAGAGCAGGCACTCCCTGACAGTGCTGGTTCTGCTTGCAGCCTCTGAGATGTCAGCTCAGACTCCAAAGCATTTGAGGCAGCACATCCCTGTCCCGGGGCTGGCATGGGGCAAGGGTTGTGCTGGGATGGGCTCCTGTAGTGTCCATCCAGTAGGATGGATTTATGGCACCTGAATATGTTGTCTTTGGCCAGAATGGAGACAATCTGTTGGTGGCACTGGAGATTCTGTCCCATGGTGTCCTGCAGATGCAGTGGAGGGTGGCAGGGACACCCTCTGGACCAGGAAGGTGTTCTGGTGCAGGTCAGCCACAATCCTTAGGATGCAGGAGAGTCTGGTGTCTCCTCCTTCTCCAGGCAGCTCAGAGCCAAACCCACCTTATTGTTAGAGCCATCCTCCCCCTGCTCCTGGGCTCTGCCATTGCCAGGGCTCTGCCTGCCTGTCCTTTGTCACTGAGTGATGGTTCTCAGCTGCAGATGTCACCTTTTGTTTTTTGGCAGGGGAGCAGGGAACTCAAAAGCCCTTTGAGCAATCCCCTGGGGCAGCCACTTCTCCTCTCCCTGGGGCTTTTCATCCTGTCCAAGCTGCACGTCACCGGGGGGTGGGGGGACTGGGGTGAACCCTTTTGGAAAAAACTGCAGAAAGAAGGTAATTTGTCTCATTTGGGGTTGGAGAGGAGAGAATTCACCTGTTCCCTTTCATCACCCCTGCCTGCAGCCCTGGCTCTGGCAGGGCTGACCCCAGCAGCCCCAGGCTTTGAGGGGCTTTGTCTGTGTGCTGCCCCTTTCCAGCTGCCACACAAACACAACCATCAAAGGGCTGCTGCCTGTGTCTTCTGCAGCAGCTTTCTAGGCTTTAGAGGGCTATAAAATACAATGATGAGGATATAAAAACAAAGCTGTGATGGACTTAGCAGAGAGCCAAAGCAAACGGGGAGAGAAATGATGAAAATGAGGAAAAGGGTTATGAGTGAGGGATGATGTATCAGCTCCATGTCAGGAGGAGCAGATTTTGGAATAACTGTGAAGAGCATGAAACTGGTTTAGTCATTAAGGAAAAAAAAAATTCAAAAAATGAAAAAAAAAAGGAGAGAAAGGCCTGATAAAAATGAATAAAAGAGGGAACTTCAAAGCATAAATTTCTTGACTGCGTGACACTGATTTTTTGAACAGTTGTTCTGTGTGAGATAGCAGCAGTGATTTTAATGAACTTTAAAGAGCAGTATAAATAGGAACAAACAAAGAAAGGCGATGGCATTAGCACAGAGCTCAGTGCTGAGCTAATTGCCTGAACAGGATTTAAATGGCAGGTTATTTATTTATTTATATGTATAAACCTATTTTTCTATTTGGGCTTAAGAAAATAGAATAAAATGAACTCAAGCATCTCAATTTGGATTTTCAAGGGAATCAAATGCAGGCTTGATTTCCATGAAGTACTTTTGCTGCTGAGCCAGAGAGTATTGAAATGGGTGTAGCAGAGAAAGGGGGAGCCTTTTGTTGTCCTATGGGGGGGCTGGTGGGTAGAAGAATGCGTTTTAGTTTGATGCACAATCTCCCTCTGATGTTTCAAATGGATTTCACAGTGTGGCTGCATGGGGGATCAGAACACTCATAAACGGGGAAAAAAAACGGGTCACCTTGTACTCAGAGTGGGTCACACCATTCTCATCCTAGGCTAGAGATTTTCTCATGCTTTGTATTTTCAGATTCGAGCATTTGTTTGTGCTCAGGCTTGCTTCTTGCTTTTACACATGCAGGGCAAGGTGCCCCACTGTGGTTGGCAGTAGATGTGCAGAAGCCCCTGCTGGGGGAGGCAGGAGTGCTCGGACCTCTGTTTGCCCACTCCTGTGTTTGGCTGCTGTTGCTGCCTGCATTCCTGGCTTCACCTCCCCATCTGCAAGAACATCAGCTGTATCATGGACCAGATTCACATTTGGAGCCAAACTTCTCTCACCTGTTCTGTGGTTGGTGGACTGAGAGGAAAAGGGAGCCAGCCCTGAATATTTGCACTGCTGAAAGCATCCCAGCCTGTGTAATGAGTGGGCTGTCTTGTTAGAGAAATTTGTGGTCCTTCAAGAACTGCTAAGCAAGTTAATTAAAACTTATAATCTCTAATTAGATACATGACTGGAAAGCCAACGTGCTGTGTACCTGGGCAGCACCGAGTCAGATTGCAGCTGCTGCTTCCAAGTGCTTATCCCACCTTCCTCCTCAGAGGCTCCAAAGATCTGACCCACTGCAAGTGGTAATGAGCTTCCCCAAGGCCCCTCATCACTCTGCTGCTTGTGAAACAGGTTTCTTCTGCACTGGGGAAGGAGCCCACACACTGCAGCCCCTGCTCTCACCATCACCTTCTTCCCTGTGGCACTGTCAGCTGGGGTGCCACTGCCTCCTGGGGTGCCACTGCTGCCCTGGAAGAGGTGCTTGCCATGCTCTGTGTTTCTGTGCTGACCCCCTTGTACAATCCTTGGATTGTCTGCCAAAATCCCGGAGCCAGAGGATGGGATCATATCTCTGATAGATTAATAACAACTCTGGACGAGGGTCAGAGTCCTGGTTTGGGCCAGAACAGAATGAATTTTCTGTCTTTTGATTTTGCTTTCAGCTAAGTCTCTTGTCAGGAGGTGTATTTGCTGAAAATAAGAGCAAGTTTCTCAGTCAGTGTCTGCTTCTAGGACTGCTAACACTGATGTTTGTAGTTATAACTGGAGAATGGGCTGCAGAACCAAGGGCACTGCTTGGTTCTGAGGAACATCTTGGGCTTTAGAAAGAGAAAGGGAGTAAAGAGGTGACACCTGCAACCCTCCTGTAGGGAGGAGCAGACAAGATAAATGACCAAAATTGACCAAACGGAGTATTCCATCCCATATGCCTCATACTTGGTATAAATTAGAGGGATCATGAGGGTCAAATCCTTTCTCCTTCACCTTCCCCTTCATCCCTTCTTCACCTCTTCCTTTTCATTTCAGCATCCTGGGAGGATTCCATCTGTTTGTCTGTCTGTATTCCTGATCCATGCCAGCCTGAATCTGTGTGTTCCTGCCTCCAGCTCCCAACTGCTCCTGACCCCAGGAGTCCAGCCTGGACTGTCCCAGGGCTGCCCTGCAGCCTCCGTGGTGATGTGAGAGTTATTGGGGGAAAGGGGGGAGGAACATGGGATCAGTTTTCCTGTATATTTGTATATATTTAGTAATTTTTCCTTTATAACATCACTGTTTCATTAAAGCTGTGTCGTTTAGTTTCCAGCCCATCAGTCTCTCTCCCTTATTCTCTCTCCTTTCCTTATCAGGGAGGGGAGGGGGATTAATAGAGAGCATTTGTCATTTGGTTAATTGCCAGCCCAGTGTTAACCTGTGACAGATTTATGGCGCCCAACGTGGCTTAAGCTAATTAGCTCGAGCCCAGTTCAGATTTCAACTAATTTGCCTGAATAGTTTGAATTCCAGCTTCAGTGGGAGGATACCCAGATGGCTCCACTGAGCAGGAATCAAACTTTTTCCTTTGGAAATTTCACAGCGTTGGAAATTAAACTGATCGTGCCGTACCTCTGGTATTTAGGATATGTGATATGGTGCTTTGCAGCTGGGATTAGTGTTAGTATGGGGCTTATCTTTAATAAGTGCTGCTTAAGAACAGTAGTTGTGACATGGTCTGCAATACTAATATACAGTGCAGTACATGGTGCAGTGCTCTTTCATACAGGGATAAAAAAAAATTTGTTGGTGATGACATTTTCAGGTTTAATTGGAGGAATTATCCCACTCCATTCCATCTCGGATTTCCCCAGATGCTGAACAAAATGGCTTTACACTCATTATAGTTTTGATTCTCCTGATTGGTGCTGTTAAGTTTTCTCATGTATTCCCATAGGCTCTCAGAGATTCTCTTGCATTGGTGAGGAGTAAGACAGCTCCCAGAGCTCTGGGAATGAGCATCCCTCGGGAGCAGTGCTGTTCCTGCCTCTGCAGCCACTGCTTCCCCCTACCCAGACCTGGGTATGGCCACGGAGCATCAGCAGTGGATCTGCAACAGCCACAGCTGTAGTACAGTAGAATCTGGAGAAAATCCAGTCTCCATCAACGCTTCCAACTGCCGACCCCATCATCATTTTCTTCCTTTGATTAAAAAGCAACGTGGATTCAGAAACCCCCAACAAAAGCCAGCTCCAGTGGAAATGGGATTAATCCTCACTTGACTCCATATTTGGTTTAAATTAAAGTTCTGGAGGAGTCCATGTGCTTTTCAGATGTGTTCTTCCTCACCATGAGAGAGACTGGCCCAAGATGGACATTTCTGAGCTGCTCAGATGGCTGCATATTAGAGTGATTACAGTTATCAGCACTGAGATTAAGGGATTTGAGTTAAGAAAAGAGGGAATTCTGGAAGGAAAAAGCAGAAAGCAGACAGAGAAAGAAAGCAGAAAGCTTCAGTATCTGTTCTTGCAGCCTAGAAACAGCTTGTGCTTGCAGTCCATTAGTTCCTGTTGCTTGTTTTATTTTTAGTGACCACGGTCTCGGATACCAGAAGTCCTTTAAAATATGTGCACAGTTGGAGGAAGCAAACCAGCTTAAAGCAAAAAAGAGGCCCCACAAATTTGCCAGCTTCTAGAAGCCAGCCTGAGCTGAATGCTTGCTCAAGGTTGCCAAAGGTTCAGAGAATATAAAGGCTCTTGCAGTGCTGTTTGTAGAAGGTTTAATGGGTCAGTCTGTTCTTTTTGGCTATGATGAACTGTGTGTTTCTGAGCCAGACTCTCTGACTTTTTTAGTGCCAAACTCCCAGTACAGTCCCTGGGGCTGGCTTTTGGGAAGTGCCTGGCTTTGCCTGGCTTGGAAGCTCTTGATGTCTCCTCCAAACATCTCAGATGGGTCACCCGAGATGGGGACATCCCAACAATCTTTTGCAGGCCCCTGCCTGGGGTCTCCTGGGTGCTCCTGTCTGCAGGTCCCTCTTCCAGCTCAATGGACATCACACCTTGGCTCTTCTCATTAGCATCAGCAAGGAGGAATGTTTTGGTAGGAGTTGATTTGTAAGGACTCAGCACCTTTCCTCCACCTGTCCAAGGGGTGATGTGCACCACAGACTTTGCTCTTCCCTCCTCTTGGTGCCACTCAGAGCAGGACCTGTTCACAAACCCCTCTCTGGTGTCTGCTGCTCAGCAGTTCCCTTGTAAGAGGACAAAAAGATTAATTTTTTTATTTTTTTGATGCTGTAATCAAGGATAGTGAGTTCAAACCAAACAATTCATAACAGGAGATCCCATCCATCCTCCTCCAGCCCTCTTACCTGTTTGGGTCTTCCTTGGTTGGCAGAGCTGCAGCCGGGCAAAGGCCAATTCCCTGCCAGAGCTCTGGGGTGGAAAGTGCCTCGAGTGGGCTGAGGTTTCTGCAAATGCTTCTGAAAACTCTGGCTTTACAAAACCTTGTAAATTGCCCACATTTTCATAAGACAACAAGGACACCCCCAATAAAACACCTGCTCCAAACTGGGAAAGGAGGTGGGGAAGTTTTAAGGAAGAAGTTGCTTGAACTGTTTAACTTAGAGTTATTTTTGGTTCTGTCCTCATCCCTGAAAGGGACAGGTCATTTTAGATATTAATTAAAGAGAAAACATGGCTGGAGGCAGATTGTTCACACGTAAAATCTCATCTCAAATCATTAACTTTGGCAAAGTTTTGTCAAAAAGTGAGGGCAAGAAGTATTCAGCAGCTTTAAAACTTGATAGTGTATTGCAAGTACTCAGAGGCAATGGCATCAAAATCACAAGTTTGAAAGAATATTAAGAAAATTTATGGTTAGAATAAGCCAGAATTTTAAATTGCTGCTGTGTGTAAATGTAGATGTGATTTCCTTTCATTTCATGGTCACCCACTATTTTTTTCAGATACCCTATCAGGATATTGTCAAGCATTCGATGGGAAGAGGTGAACAGCCTGGGCAGAGGATGTGCTATCGGGTGTTTATGCTGCTCCCAAGAAACACTCCATAGTTCACTGACAGTAGTATCTTGGGACTCTTTATCAGGAGTGTAGTAAGCCAGATATATGGCAAAATTCAAAACATATTTGGGTTGGACCCCTGAGATCTGGAGCTCTGCGATTCTCTGCCAAAGCAAGGCTGTCCCAGAATTGACCTGAAGAAACTTCTTGCATGTTTTGGTCAGGTCCTGGAAGTTCAGAATAGGAGAGGTGAGAGGAAGCTTTTATCTGCTAAGTGTCTGTGCTTTTTTTACAAAAAAGGGAACTGTGAAATTAGTACTGAACCTGATGAATAACCAAATGTTTCATTGTCTTCTGCTCTTTTTTTTTTTCCTTTTTCTTTCTTTTTTTTTTCTTTTTTTCTATTTTCTTCTCCCCCTAGTCATTGCAATCCTTTTTACCCTATGAAAACTGGGTCTGTTCCACTGGTCAAAACAAAGCAATCCTGTATTATTCTGACACCAGAAACACTATAATGAAGTAAACGGAAATCAGATTTTCTTCTGTGGATAACTAAGAGACAAATTTAAAATGTTATTACAAATAATACTTCTTATTTACAATGGGAATGATGAGCACCCCAAATCATGCCCTGCAGCTATGTTTGTTAATCAGAAAGCAGAGTTAGAGTAGTCAGGTGACATTTTTCCTATTATTTTTAATGTAGTCTTGAGTTTTCAGTCCAGATTTTAAGATGGAACAAATAGCCTTGGTTTCCTCCAATATAAATAGGCTGCTTTACACTGGCCAAGCTTCTGACCTTGTTTTGCTTTAAGAAATCTCTTCCCCCCTCTCCCCAAAGTCTTGCAGGAGGGATGGGGAGCGGATCTCTGGGACTCTGGGTCATTTCAATTTGAAACTCTGAGCATTAATCATAGATGTGACGCACTAAATGTTTCTAATTAACATCCAGCTTAAAACCACATGTGCTTCAGCCCACGTTCAGACACTGGAGCTGCACAGGTAACCTCAGGAAAACCAGGAACAGATGGCAGGAACCAAAAATCAGGCGAGGCATTTAAGCTTTAAGCTTAAATTTAAGGCTTTAAGCAAAGCAGAAGCCAGAGCAGCAGTTGTCATTGCAGGCTGTGTCCTGGCACCTTGGGACTCTTGTGGCCCAGGGAAGAGGAGAGGAGTGTGTCCCACAGTGTGTCTGTGCCATCCCAGACCACTCACCCTGCTCCTTGGCTGGTGGGGGAAGGTGCTCATGACAGCTGGAGTGGCCAGCACTGATTTTCCTGGGAGGGAAAGGCATTCCAGTGGTCAGGATAGCAGCATCTCCATCTACAGCATCTGCTGTATCCCATTACTGGGGGACAGCAGCATCTGCAAAGCTGGGGGTGTTGGTGCTTTTTGGATGCCACCACCTTCTCCCTCTCTCAGCTCACAAAAAGCAGCTTTGCCCCGGTCAGGTTGGTCTCATTGCTGCTCACACACTTGCTCCAGTGGTGAAGTCTGCCTTGTATCCTTTTAGTGCTGTTCCTGGAACTGCAGTGCCTGGGGAGAAGCATTGGAGAATTGCACATCATTAGCATGCCAAGGAGGAGGTAATGTATGTAAAGTGTTTGACCTCCTCCTGGCTCCTGTGGCTGGGACAAATTCTGATCTCATTTGCAGCAACACAAATCCAGGGTATCTACATTAAGCACATTAAGTTTAGTGGAGTTACTCTGAGTTTATACTGCTGCACCTGGTAAATGGAAGATGTCACTAACAGCCTTTCCATGACCCAGGGGAAGGAAGGAATGAAGGGATCCTGCAAAGGAAAGGATGAAAACAGTTCCCGACAACAGAACGTTTGCAGGGGTGTGAAATTTATTGGGAGCTGCTGCATGCTCAGCATTTTTTAAAACCAGCTCATATTTTTGGTGCTGGAAGTATGAAAATAGCAACCTAACTGTAGGCATTGAGTTATTAAAACACCTTGGAGGCTACCTGGAGAAGGGGTTGATTACGGATTGAGAAAGGTGTTTGGAAAAGCTAAAGTATGGGAAAGGATGAGTTATCAATTTCTCATTTTCCCTCCTTTTTCTGAGTGGGAAGAGAAAATGGGGAAGACTTGAAAAAACAAAACTTTGAAGAGAAGGTGGGAATGAAAACTAAAGCCAGTTTCATGAAAAATCAGTTGGAGAAGTTAAATAACCCACAAAATATCAATTGTCAATTTTTTTTGTTGTTCTCCCTCTACGTGTGTGAAACACTGGTGACAGATCCACCACCCACTTCAGTTAGTCCAGTCCAACCCCCTCTCCCAGCCCAATATCACTGTTCTCAGTTTTAAGGAGTTGTTTTATTTTTTTCCAAATATACAGAAAACTCAAACCATCTGGAAACTGAAGACTCTCCTGCTGTGTCTCCAGGGAGGATCCCAGCAATCCCAGAGAACCTGACACGTTTCCTGCAGTGGCTGTTGTGGAGAGACCTGATGGAGGTGGTGGAGGAGCTGTCAGATGCACCTCAGAGACAACGTTTCTTCATCACCTTCTCATGGGAGACAGTCAGATGTCAAGTGTCAGCTTTCCTAGCAAAAAAACCTTAGCTGGTCTGCTGCCCACATGCATTGGATGTTAATATAGAGATGATTGATGGTGAAAATATTTAAGGTTCCAGTGAGAGCCTTTATTCATCCATGCAGAGAGATAAGAAAGGACCTTTGGCTCTGTGGCACAGTTTATCCATCTCCCTGGATGTCCTTGTGGCTGGGAGGAGGGAAGAGCTGCTGTGGAGAGAGGCAGCTCCTCTCCCTTGGTGTGAATCACTCTGGTTTGGGTTCCTGTGAATTTTGGGACCCAGGTGGAGCCTCCACCCCATTGCTGGGCAGCCCTGTCTGCTGCACCCCTGGGGAATGGCAAATTAAAGTGCCTTGTGAGTTGGGGTGAGGAAATCCTGCTATGAAATTAAATGTATGGGGTGGAGTAAGAGCTGATGAGGGCTGAGAGGATCTTTTCCCATGCTTTTCTCTTCTGCTGCATGTAGCTGCCACCAGATGAGCAAACAGGCCCCAGCTCCCTGCAGAGACTGTGTGGTTCCTCACCTCCTAAGGTGCCTGCCTGGAGTAAGGAGTTACTGGCCTAGGAAGTGCCTGTTTTTTGCTGTTTCACGTCTCCTTTTTTTCTCTCTGGTCAGTTGCCTCTTGTGTTGATTTTCTTCTCCACAGATCATGCCACGAGGTTTGGTTTCAGGCAGACCAGGACCTCTGCTGCTCTCTGCACCCTGCTTGGGTCTCATTCCAAAAGCACATTAAGGCTTTCCTTTGTCATTATTAGACTTACTTTGGACAAAAATGCCACAGATTAGATCTTTCTTACAGGATCTTGTTGTCTAATAGTTTAAAATCACAGACTAGTGACACTTTATAATCCTAGAAAATCTGACCTACCCTTTACAGTTTGTTAATTCTGGGGTATGTGCTCTGGGGTTTTTATGTGTGTTATTGTTTCTATGCAGGAGGAAACCCAGAGCCTGTGGAAATTTGAGGCTGTTATTATTAGGAGGTTCTGGAGCTTTTTCTGCATTTCCTTGCTGATCCCAGGTAAGAAGTGTCCAGCATAAACTGATGCAGGTGTCTGGGCAGAAAAGGGATGAAGATGAAAAGATTTCCTGAGCACAAAGGTAGCAGTGATTTATCCTGAGGGTGATTCCTGCATTCCAGGGGATGCCTTGTGGTGGAAAAGCAATGGGAGAAGAATGATGGAAACATTAGCTAGCAATAATCAAGTGTATGGAAATGAGGAGGCATTTGCCATCCAAGCATTGTTTGAATTTCCTCTTAAAGTGAATTTGACAAGCCTGTGAGACAGTATTGCACGTGAGTGCTTCTGTTTGCTCCCTGTGCAGCTATTTGCAGCGACTGCCAAAGACCCAGGGAGCTCTGGGCATGAGGAAATTTCTTCACTGTGCTGAGTTGTTAGATCTTGTACTGCAGAACATGTCAGACTGGCAGCTGCAAAGGGGCCTTCAATGGAATGCTCTCCAAAATGAGGTGGGGCTGGGCTGGCCCCATTCCACTGGTCCTTTTGACTTTTTCCCAGGCTGATACAATGCACCTCCCTCTCCCTAGTTAATTGATAAATTCATGTTTCTTTATGAAGAAAATAGAATAGTCATCAGAGCAGAATAAGTGACAATTTACCATCAGGCATCCAGTGCTGGGCTGTTCCATGCTGGGGGTCTGGAGTCGTCTCCAGAAGTGAGTCAGTGGGTGCTAAAAAGGGGAGAGAGGGTTCTTCAACAAAAAGTAGAGTTGTCTTCTGCCTCAGTGGCATGACTCCTTAACTGACTTCATTAACCACTACCTGGCTGTGACAAATGGGTGACACCTCTGCTGCCCAGAGCCAGATACAGCCCAGACTGCATCCCAGCCCCTGTAATTCCAAGAACAGAATTTATCACAAGATGCTTTAATGCAGAGTACATTAGGAACAAAAAAGCCTGAGATCTTGCTGCTGTGCTGCCAGGAGGTCCCACAGAACTCTTGAGTTCACCTGAAAGCCCCATCTGCCAGGACACAATTCAGAGAGCTCTCAGGAAGGTGATTAGCTTTTCCTGCCTGGCTCTGGCCCAAATTCAAAAGCAAATGAGACTGAAGAAGAGGTGGGTGACTGCCACTGCTTTTATTATCTTCCCTTCTTGGTCCCTCTTATGGATTAGCTCAGGGTGAACAAAGCATCACGAGGGCCTGAGCCCCTTGGTGCATGTAGAAGGTGTTGTTAGAGGGGCTCCAGCACTGAGCAGCAGCCTGGAGAGCCTGAGCTGCTGCTGATGCCCAATTAGCTGATTATCCCAAAGGGAATTGAAAATGAAGGTTATCTTTCAACTTGTGATGAGCTTCCAAATAAATATTCAACATGCATCTAATAAGACAGTTTTATGCATTATTTAAGTATCAATTGATGGGTAGAAGACAAAACATTTTACTACTGATGCTGGGGTCTGAAAGGCAAGGGCAGAAATCTGGTGATCATTAAAAGAGATTTGTATCATTCATTGTGCTGGATTATTATTTACCCAGTAATCAGGAAAAGAATTTGAGCAAAAATTAATTTCTTCATTTTGGTTGTTTGGGGATTTTTTTGTTTTTAAAGCACAAAATGAACAAGGGTGCAAACAAAATGAATGAGACAATGAGAGGAAAGTGGATGGTGAGGGAAGACTGATCCTTCTCAGGTCAGGGCACAGCTGGCTTGGAGTTTTGTGCCTGGTTCAGAGACAACAACTCTGTCATGCCATGGGCTAAATCCTTTTCCTTGAACTCAGAGGGGCTGATTCTCTTCCTGCTTTCTCTTCAGGCCTATTTCAGCACGGACTTTGTTGGAGGAAAATCCCTCACTGAGGAGTGAATCTGTCACAGAAGGACAGCCCAGTTCCCCACCTGCAGTGGGAATTTTTCCTGTAGACACTCAAGGGAAGTTCTGTCTGGTGCTGGATTGATCTTGCAGGGTACAGAGCAGTGAAATGCCCTTCTCCCACGGAGAAATTGTGTCTGGCTGGAGGCTCCAGCAGATGCTGCCCCAAGGGCTGAGCCCTGTGTTAGGAATACCAAGCACACCTGACACTGATGCCCATTTTGACCTCAATTTTTCCCTCTAATGTTTTTCTCTCCTCTGCACTACCTGAAACCATGATGAGATGCTGGAGCTTGGTCCCATCCCTGCCAGCAGCCCAGCACCCGGATCAACACACCAGGTTTTCAACTCCAAGGAAACATCACTGGAATTCTCCTGCAGGATAACTGAGAGCAGGATCAGCCTTGCAGTCCTGGGAGACACCACTTGGGGAATTAAATAAACCAGTGACCTCAGGGACAGGAGTGAAAACAAGAGTGAAAGGAGGAGGGTGAGATTTCTCCCCACCTGGTCTCTGCCTCTCCAGTGCTTCATTCTTCAGCTGCCCAGCAGGGCTGAGCTCCTCTGGCAGCTCAGGGTAGACTCTGTTTTTCCTAACACCCTGTGGTATTCCAAATATTATTTTTTGCATTTCTTAAAAAAAAAAAAAAAAAGGTGCTAAAACAAAACCAGAAGGGCTGTCCTGATTTGGGGTACTTCGTTTCTCACTGCTCTCTGTTAACAAATTTATTAATCTAGTTGGGATTATTTGTCTTTCCTCTTACAAAATGTTTTTCCCTCCAAAGGAAAAACTACCAATGTGTTACTAAAGGAAGGTCAGAGTCAGACCTTAGTGCCTTTTTCTTGTTGATCCTGTGTTTGGAGAGAAAACTTAAAGGGTATTTTTTAAAAAAAAGATGATGCTGAGAAGTAAGAACTGGAGTTCACTTTGCCTTTTGCCTTTAATTTTCCACTTTTCCCTCACTCTCACTTAGTGCAACATGACCTACTTTCTGTATATATGTGGTTTCCCAGCCTAATTTATCTAGTACTGGGAATTTGCATTTTCATTACTTTTAAGAAAGATTGTATCTCCATTTTAATTGAAAAATCACCTGGTTTATTGGAAATATAAATAATTGTAAAATGTTTTTACTGTTTTTTATGAAGATTTGTTTTAAAGCCTTTGTTTTGCATCTAGTATTTTGATGCTCTCTTTAATTCTCTGCACATAGCTATATTTCTTAATATATTTAAATGATCTCAAGCATATCAAAAAGGTAGATTTTTCAAAAGAACTCGGAACTAGAACTCTGAATAATTGATTTTTTACTTTTACTTGTTAATCTAAAAAATGTTTCTTAATTTCTTTCTCATCACACCAAGAGGAAGATTATTCATCAAAATAAACAGAATACCCTAAATGTTTATTTGATTCATCTCACTTCAGCTACATGCTCTGAAACCATTTAAATCTCCCTTTAAAAATTAAATGTGGGTGATTTTTGGAAACAAACTTACTTCGGAGAGAAAACTTTAAACATCTCAAAACATCTTCAAAATACTGCATTGAAATGGTTTTTCTTTTCCCAAATTGACCCATTTTTTCTCCCATTTTTTCCCATTTCTTCTTTCTTAAAGAAGCTGTGGCCTGTTTCTTACCATGTAGGAGTTACCATGGGATGGTTCCCATACCTAATTTCTGTAGACTTCCTAAAAGATCAGCAAAGAAGAAGAGATGTCTCTGGAAGGTGATTCTGCCTTTCTCTAGGGCTAGCACCCCTAAATTATATTCTTTCTTCTATTTAAGGTCAGGGAGGATGCCCCTGGGTCTGTGGCTGTGAACACTGCTTCAGCAGCCTCCCTGCCAGGCTGGGGGTGTGAGGGGATGGGGTTACACAGCAGAGGCACTGGGGGGTGGGTCATCAGTGAAAGGCATTAACACCACAAATAACATGTAGATTAGTCCATATTAACAACCACATTCATTTAGATGAAGTTGATGAGCCAGCAGAAGAGGCTCCTCCATGGAGTGAGGGTTCTGCTGGTGACCTTGGTGGGAGCAGGGGAGGTGATGCTGTGAAAGGTGAGGATGCTGCTCAGGGCTCTTGACACCTCTAAAGTGATGTGGGTTTGGATTAATAACCATGCTTCATTAAAGTCTAAGCAGGGTTATTCCACCCTGTTAATGAGGTGCATTCTGCTGGACACTCTAGAATAGCACCCAGTGTTTTGGATGGTGCAGGAACTTCAGGAGTGGATCAACTGGTCCTTGTAGGAAATATTTAGAGATTCAGGTAGTCTAAGGTGTGAAGGAAAATGCTTAAACACAAGGTGTTGTGTTTTTATCCTGGGAGATTAGTGCAAGTGCCTGTAAAATGCAAGTTTGTGGCTTATTTTGGAAGAAGGGCTTACAGTGTGTGAATTATCTCAGAACATGGAAAGGTCCCTCAGTGTAATATAACCCATGGTGCCACCTTCCATTAGAGGACAGTGGTGAGAGCTGTTGCTGGTTACTTCACAGGCACTGGAGAAATGTTACTGAAAGGGGCTCCCAGTGCCCAGGAGGTGGTGCAGGAAGATGTTGGCTCTGTGGAAGTCACCAGCACGTTGTGTGCATTCAGTTCCTGCTGCAGGAGGCCACAGAGTGAGTGCCAAGAGAGGGACTGAAGCTGCTGCTGCCTGCCCAGAGGACTTGATTGACTCAAGAAGCAGGTATGTGCTCACACCAGCATAACCCCCTCTCCACTGCCAGTGTTTCCTTCAGTCATGCTGGGACTTCTCTGAGGACAACCCGGGCTCAGGACATCCTGAGGATGCACTTGACAGACAGTTCTGTACCTGCAGAGCCCTGAATGAGCCTGGAAGGGCAGTGCTGGGGACCTGATGCAGAAAGCCATGAGGTGTGGCACAGGGTGGTGAATGTAGAGATTGGCCCTGGCCTCCTTCCACGTCAAACACAGGAGAAGATGCTAGTGCTTTATAAACTTTGCTCAACTTCTCTCTAATTGAACTTAGGAGTAGAGTGGCCTGAAAGAGACTCTTTATTATTCCCTCATCCATTTGTTCAGGGATACTGACGTTTGAGGGCTGGAAACATCTAAGGCCTTATCTAACCTGACCTTCTGAGTAGCAGGCTATCAAATTTTGTCCATTAGCCCCACCACTGAGCCCACTAACTCATCTCTGGCTAAAGCATCTCTTCTACTCTTGGTCTGAAGAGACCACGTGGTGGGTAATCCACCATTTCCCTTAACAGCTAGCCTGTCCCTCCATGTAAAGCTGTAATTATCCCTGGCTCTCCTCTTGTGTCCCTGGTTCACTGAGGTTTGCAGTCAGCACATGTGAAGGTCAGGCCTAGGCTGGGGAGTTGCTCCAGGGTAGGAGGAAGATGGACTGGGCAGAGGGACTGGTGTCTGGGAAGCCTGAAGGGGGTAAGGATCAGGAGTCAGGAGTCTGGCCATATTCTGAGTGGTTGCCCTTAGTGCTGGGGTTTATTGGTAGCTGAGTGAGGGTTCAGGCCAGAATTCATGCTTCTGTCCTGGGGGGTTGCAGGGGTCTCCACAGAGCTGGGTCCCAGGGTTCTCACTGAGCTCTGCAGGGGATGTCTGCTCACTTTCAGCTGGGCACAGTGTCTGATTCAGCAGGGTCCCTGCTGGGTTGCCTTAGTCACACAGGATGAAAAACTACAGTGTCCCCCCATGCCTGCCTGGCTGCATGCCTTTTCTGTCTTTGTTATCACAAAAATCCACTCCCCAAATCATTCAGCTCTTGTTTATCTGCTTCCTTGGGTTCCATAATTACAGCTGAGACAGCAAAGCCTGGTTTGGGAGACCACCAGCACAGCCCCTGAGGAAACATGGAACCCCCTCTGGGCTGGGGATGTGCTTTCTGCAGGGTGACTCTGGGTGTCAGGGGAGAATTTGCCTTTCTCTGGGATGAGCAAGGAGGAGGAGGTGCAGCCCAGCCTGCTCCATGCTTCTCTTCCTCTGCCTGAGCCAGATGAGCAGCAGGCTCCTTGCTCCAGCAAGGGGAGGAATATTTCAGTGGGGAAAAACTGGGGGTGAACATTGTGGGCAGCAGCCTGGCAGCTGGAGGTTGCCTCCTGAGTAGTCTTGGATTGACCATCTCAGCTTGGGGCATGGGTTTCATCAGGGCTTGCCATTTTTAAGGGCATTGATTTTAATGTGTTTTCTTTGGATGGAGACTTGACAGCAGAGGGATTGGATCCAAGGAAGAATGGCATTCCTTGGACTTTCACCTCAGTGTGCCTTGACTGGAAACTCTGGCTGTCAGTGGTACCCAGAGAGAGTTTTGTTGATGAAAAGAGTTCCTTGCCCCCCCTCCCGTGCAAGTGCTGAAAGAATGAGCCATTTGTTTGAAGAACAGTCTTCTTCCCCAAGGACAGGTGCCACTTTGAGTGAAACCATCTCAAACAGCACACACAGCTCTCATGGATGTTGCACAGCACCATGGCAAAGAACAGACTTCCAAGTTCATAAACTGAGTGGAGATTGCCAGATATTTGTAAGCTGCTGGATAATTGACATCAGGAAATGTTTGCAACTGGCTGCTCATGAAAGCCTTTGAGTGGCTCTGGAGCCCTTCCTTCCCTCCCTCCTAACAAACCCAAATTTGAGCAGGTCAGTGTGTGCAGTGGGGCAGTTTCACTGGGTGACACTCACTGGCAAAGCACAGAGTTTATGACCCTACAAATGTCAGGAAGGCGTTTGTTCTCCTCTGGGCTATGTGTTGGAGGATACTGGGACGTTGGAGCTGCACTGGGATGAGCCAAGGTCTAGGATGAGAGAAGGGTCTAAAGAGTTCAGTCCATTTGGCTTGCTGTAAAGAAAGTTTGGAGGCAATGTGATCATGGTGGGTAATTCCCTGCACCAGGAGATCTCTGGTGTGTAACAGAGTGGATGGATGCTGAAGTTAAGCTGGAATTCAGACAACTCTGGAGCAATAGGGTAATGTCCCCAGTGGGGCCACTGACCAAGGCGACGGGGAAATTCATTCCGGCTTGGATGCTTCACCTGAAACCTGGATATCTTCCTGGAAAGGATGCTCTAGTTCAGCTGGGTGTGAGCTGGATGAGGTTACACACTGATGGGAAAAACAAACTGAAAAATGGTGTCCTGGACCTTTTCACACACTGGGCAGTTTTCCCTTGCGTTACTGAGCTCACCCCAGGAAGAGTTATTTCACTGCTGAAAGGCAGTGGCTGCTCTGAGCTTGGCACCTTTTTGAAGTCACTTTGATTGCATTGCAGGGAGCTGGGTCTACAGTCCTGAAATTGAGGGAGCTGGTTACCTGTCACAGGGACAATTCAGAGCACTGCAGTTTGGTGCTGGAAACAGACACGTTCAGGCTCTTTCCAGGATGTTAGGTGTGGGAAATACAGCTCTGTGGTGTGGCTGGCCAGATCTAATTGTGAAGTGAAGAAACAGGGATCATGCTGAACAGACTGGGGGTGGGGGGCTGGAAAACAAAATAATAGAGGCACAACTGAACTGTTTTATTTTGCTTCACTTTGGGGTTATTCCTGACTTGTATGTTCGACCGTTTTCCTTTAAAACATGCTGAGCTTTGAGACCAGCAAACCAAAATGTCACTTTGAAACTAAACAGTGGGAAGTCTGCTTCTTAAAACTGGCAAAATGATCTGGCTGTCAGCTCTGTGCCAGGTATCACCATTTCTCTCTCTCTCCCAGCTGTCTCTGTGTTGGAGTTTGTTCATGACTTCTGCTGAGGGCCCCGATGTAGCCAAGGCAGTGATGCTCCCCCGGGGATGGATGCCAGGGTTTCTCTTGTATTTTTTCCAAAGTTGTAGAGGAGCTTCAGGAGTGTGGGCAGTGCTGTGTGGCCAAGCAGGTGCTGTCAAGGCATCCAGCAGTTGCCTATGCACTTTCCTGGTGGGAGCAAGCAGTGGGTTTGTGTGGCAGGGTTTCTGCAGCCCCCATTCCAGAGGCAGCAGAGCTAAACCCAGGCCCCCAAGCCCCTTCTGTACAGTGTGTGCAGTGTTGTTCTACTGAGGGGCTTTTACCTATGATAAGGCAAGGTGGAAAGGGACATAAATAACCATCAAATAGCTATGGTATGAGGCTGTGTTTTTCCTCTTTCTCTTTGTGACATTCCTCTCAGTTCATCAGTTTTACAGCTGGGGCTTGGGAGGGCTCAGTGCCTGATTCTGGTTAAAAGTTGCAGATATCAGTTAATGCTGGGCAGCTGCTGGGGCTGTCATAGCATTGCTGGGCTGCAGGGCAGTGTAGAGGGATTTGGGTAGTACACTTCCATCAGAGGGGCTGTCTGGTTAATTCTGGTATTTGGATGACCCCTGGAAGCAGTTTTCCTGGGCTATCACAAGGGTTTGTAATAAATCTTAAAGAGGCACCCCAGCTATGATACATCACTTCTTTCTCAAGGGATGTCTTGGCTTATGATCCTTAGGGAAGAGGGGAGGAACCTCAAATCCTGCATCAAGACAGTGTTAGTGGTTACCTGGCTGTTTACCATCCAGCTAGAAAGCATTGCAGCAGTCACCCCAAATCCCCAGGACATTGTCTGCTCTTTGTAAATGTCAGTGTTTGTCCCCCAAGGCAAAAAACTGCTCTTGAATGAGATGCTTTGTTTTAACCCCAGTCTGTTAGCTGGAGGGAGTCTTCTCTCTCCCATCCTCTCCTGTCAAAAAGGATCCAGGAGGGATTTATAACCAAGTGAGGGGACAGAGCCAGAAGTCAAGCCCACCTGAGCAAAGGCTGCTGTTGTTGGTGGATGCAGCCAAGGCTCCAGCTGAGCACTGGTGCAAGTGGGTGAGACTTGGACAATACCTAGAAGGCAGCAGCTGTCCACTTGTGGATCCCAAAAACTGTATGAAAGGCTGGAGTTGACCAGTTTCCCAAAAGTGTGTGACACATTTGGCCACTCCTTCACCTTCCCCCACCCCTTTTCCCTTCCTTTCCACAGTAAACATTGCTCTGGGTATTTTCTTACACCAGTTTTGCTGTCAGCAGGGAGAAGGCACATCCCAGCATGGGGAGATCTCCCAGCAAGCTGGCATGGGAAGCACAAGGCAGTGGGCTTGGAAAAGTCCTTGGGAGCTGTGAGAGGTCTGAGTTAACATCATTGCTGATTTTTCTTTCTCTCAACAGAGGGGGCAAAATTCATGGGTGATGATCACTGGTATGATGGACAACAGATCCTGTCAGTGTGGTCTGATTGGCCAAGACACCCACAGGTAATTTTTAATTCATTTCTGTTGGTTAAAACATTTATATGGTTTGTAACTACAAAAAGGAACCCTAAAACCTGCTGCAGTGCACCTAAATCTTCAGTTGACTGCAGCAGGCTCTGAATCAAGCCTTGAAGTATTTGTTAATTTGGAACCCTCTGTAGGGGTGGTAAAATGCAGGTTGGACAGAGGTGATGGGGTGCCAAATGCCAAAGAGAAGAGGTTCAGTGATCTGCATTGCTTAGATAAATGGATTCAACTAAAATTATCTTAATCCAGACAAGTGCTTTTGTGTAGTCCTGTAAGTGGGTTGAACTTGTAGGATGGCAAAGATTCATCCCATTAAACTTAACCATGGGATCTGAGGTGGAGTGTCATTGGACTCAACAGTGGAGAGAAGGAAGAGTGACCAGAGGGTGATCTGGATGTTATTGGTCTCACTGCTTTGGTAGCTGCCCTTCTTACTCTGGATGAGGAGAGAGCTGAGGGAAGTGCCTGCTGTTTGGTGGGGACAATGTGAGTCTACAGCTTGGAGGCATGGAAGTTGGAAAGAACCTGAGAAATATTGTGGTCACCCATATCAGTAGGAATTCTGGTGAATTTTTGTGATTACAAGGGCTGAGGTACCCTTGGGTTGGTTTGGGGGTTTGTTTTAAGATGAAGTCTGATAAAAATCTGGAAGGAATTGTATGATAAAGCAGCAGAATTCCTAGGGCTTGAAAAGCATACCTAATCTGTTGGTATCTCTGGTGGGTTTGAAAAGAGATTAAATCACTCTTTATTTGTACCAGTTTATTGCAGATTAGGTGTTCCCTGGCTGCTTCTGTTCACTTTTGAGATCAGGAAGGGATGTTTTTCTCCCTTGGTGCCTAACTTAGTTCCTGGTGGGCTGGGAGAGCTCTGCTTCTTTCCTTCTGCCCTTCTTTCCTTCTTCTTTCCTTCCTGCTCATGTTTGTTTTGCCCACCTAAATAACAAGACAGATCTGCTTCCCATATCCCCCTCAGAGCCATATTTAACAACTTCTCTGTTAATGCTCTCCATGTGTTGCCCTCAGGGGAACCAGCCTGGACCACACCATTTCTGCCAGACTTCAGGTGGAAGATAGGCAGAGAGACATAAGGGGGGGGTGGTAAATAAGGCTTTTTTGGAAGGGGAAATGGAAGGCAGGCCTGGGGGAGACAGACACAACTCATACCACTGGAATGCAATTGCTGATGGACAAGTTCCATTTAAAAGGCAACAGCCTGGGCCCAGATGTTTAAGAACCTCAGCGTGGCTTGAAACTGGCATAGCAATAAAAGGGTTCTTGTTTGAAAATAGTTTGAGGTTCCAAAAGAGCCCTTAGAAGGGAGTTGCACCATCTGGCACTGAAATCCCTGGGTCCCAGGCATGGGGATCCAGTGCTGGAGCTGTGGAGTTCCATCAACCTTCGTGAGTGACAGATGTCCCTCACCTGGGCACTGTCCTCAGCCAGCACCAAGGGGGAGGCAAGTCCTCCACCACTGCTTGAGCCAGGCCATGCAGCAGCACAGCATCCCAGGAGGGGCAGAGGATGGCAAAGGGGTGGCAGTGGTGCCCATAGGGAGGAGATGTGATGTAATTAATGCAGAGGACTGGAGGACAAAAGCTCTGGGACCTCCTAACTCCAGGCAACCCTGTGATAGACATTAAGGGCTTCTTTTGGTGCCTTTGCATGAAGGTGTCCTCACAGTCCTGGGAACTTGGCTGCAGCTTCTGCTGCTGTTTCACATTCGTTTTATTTTTCGAGGTGAGCAATCTGAAGCAGTCACAGCAAGTGACTAAAAGCTAAGTACAAAGAAACAAACAAATATTCCCATTTCCTACGGAGTAATTCTCCATAAATGGCCCCTTAGGTGCCAGGGGAGGAGCCCCTTTGCTGATATTGGGGTAGAAGCATCAGGTCAAGGCTCAGCCATTGGGTTGCAGATAAATGAGAGCACACCAAGAAGAGGCAGAGTGTGTGAGACCCCCCCTCTGCCTTTTGTCAGAGATGTTCTGAGCATGGCAGAGCTGCTCCTGCAGCCAGCAAGCTCCAGCTTGGAGCTGCAGCCTCCCCAACATTCCCATCATCTGGTGGGGACAGCACCTTGCCCCCACACTTCCTAATGTGCAGCTGGATCCTTCCCAGTCACCCCATTAAAGGCCATGCTGGGGATGTGGGGAAATGATGTTAAGAAGATAATTATAGGGTAGTCAGGATAAAAAGGCAGGTCAAGAATAAGTGGAAAAGTTGGAGGATGGCTTCAGTCAGCTGAAGAGGTGTTGTAAGGTCTCTGTTCTCTCCCAGACATTTTCTCAACCACCTCAGATGGAACTTCAGCCTCAGCTTTGTATGGACTTTGCTGGTTTTCAGTCTTCCCCTGGCACAGAAAGCTCTCCTTGCTCTATCTACACCAGGTACTGGCAGAGCTGAGAACAGTTGGATTATAGGATTTAGGGACAGATGGGACCTTTTTCATTATATTTTTTTGATTAGCTCACAACATAACATGTGAGGCAGTCACGTATTTCATATTCACACAACAAATCCTGCATCTCGTATGAAACAGCTCTCGTTTCCTCCTCTGAAATAGAGTATGGATTTCCATCTGGAATACATAACGTGGTTTCCATATGTACAAACAGAGACTTGTTACAAGTATCAAAGCAGAAAAGAGCGTTTGGGATAATAATGTGCTGTGGAAGTGTCTGCCCAGTGAACACATGGGAACTGTGAACTGATTCACAAATCCTGAGCTCCAGGGTGGGGGCTGAGCCCAGCAGGAGCTGCTGGTCAGGGATGCTGAAGTAAGAGATCCAGTGCTGGAATGGGATGGAATGCCTCAAGGCCAGTCTACCCAGATCTTATGAACAAGAGGCCAAACCTGCTTTTGGGTATGGAGAAGATTTGTTTCTCAATTTTAGGTGGGTGCTGAGTGCCTGCTGGTGTATAGGGGATGTGTATGGTGTGGGCTCAGGTCACTGTTACCCTCTGGTGTGGTGCTCCATCCCCTTTATTAGGCTCAGCCCAAGAAGCTGCTGGGATTTGTTGCTTCTGGGGGACATTTCCTGAGGGTGAGGTGACAGCCCTGATGTTTGGTGTCTTTCAGTGTCACAGGCTGGGCTGAAGCTGTGGAGAATTTCTGCATTTGTTACCTCCAAGTCAGACAGACACCTTGGCCCTGCTGCAAGCCAAAGGTGCCCCACCACCAGTTTCACATCTTATCTTCTGCTTAGTTTCTGTTACACGTAGAACATGTCACAGGTTTGATTTCTTTAAAAAAAAAACCCCAAAAACTTGCTGTATCCTCAAAGCCCCTTTCTGAAGGGTGAGCAGATTATTTATTGTGCAGCAGAGTTTTGTGAGTATCTATGGAAATGGCATCTGGTCTCCAAATGGAGACTTTCTCCCCCCCTCCAGGACCTTAAGAGAACATGACAGTAATTGAGCAATAATGAAATGTTTCAGGAGGAGTGTCGGAAAGTTCAGAGTGGTGTGGGGGAGTTATAAATCTGGGCTGAATTTGGCTTGAGGAAGAAACCCCATTATAAACTTATTAGCTGCTGACACTGTGCTTCTCTCACCTTGCAGAAGATGTAAAGCTCACCTCAACACCCTCACACTGCCCTTCACTGCCACCTGCCTCAAGGTGCTGCTGTCTCAGGCTCCACTCCTCTCCCCCCAGGAGATCAGTAGCAGGGAGATGAGGAACACACTCCAGTGTGTGGGGTGTGCTCTGGACAGACCTCTCTGTGTTGCTCTGACTGGGAAAAGCCTTCTTCCCAACGAGCTGGAGTTTGGGATGCTGATTCCTGATGTAAGAACCTGGCCCGTAGGTGCCACTGGCACATTGCCCTTTTGAAGTCATTTATCCCAAGAAAATATTGAAGCCTTGACTTCAAACTAGCTTTTGGCTTACCTAAATGGAGACTTTCAGCCAGCTTGAGAGTCCCCTGTTAATTACTCATGTTGTGTCTACCTTGTGTCTCTCAGGAAAGATTGCTCATTTCCTTTCCACATCTGAACTGCTGAGGGGTTTAGAAATAAATCTGGAGATTTGGATTCCAGGCTGGGAATCTCTTAGCACTGAAAAACTATTTCTGACCTGTCAAATTGTATTCTTGGATTGGAATGTGTTGCCTCTAGCTTTCAACCTAAAATTCAGTGACTTACCTAAGGAAATGGCACAGGCTGTTGCTGTAGCCATGGGAAACTGGCACTTCCAAGTGGTGGATCATCTCACCTCATTACTTACACCCCTCTCCTGGGGCTGGATGAAGGTGGATGTTTCCATGACTGGGAGAAGTGTTGGGGTGGTGGCTTTGCATTAGACACTTCACTTTGAGTCTGTTAGGATGGATTTCACCTGAACAGATACAGGGATTTGCAGTGTAGCCATCCATAGCTGAGCAGGTACCAAGGTCTCTCTCACCTCTGCAGAGAAATAGGTTCTTGTGAGGTGTGATGTGCCTGGGCTGCCAAGCTTGGATGGGTAGGGGCATGCAGGTAGTGAATTCTGTTGCTTAAAAATTATTTCTGGAATTGTCTAGGAATGTCATCAGCCCAGGTTGGTGTCTTGATTAGTTTTTCACTTGTGTTGGGCAGTCATTTCTTGATCCATGTGATGTGCTGAGTGCAGCTCATGGTGGTATTTTTGTTAGTGTGTAAAAGGGCTGATGAAAGGCTACAACTTGGCAGCTTTGCAGCTGATCAAACCCCTGGGCCTGTAAAGGAATGAAATCAGGTCCTCTTGACAGTAGAAGGAAAATAATGTGGTGCATCTCTTCTAAACTGGTACTAGTGTCCTGCATCCAGCCAGAATAAAGCAGAACCATGTAAAGAGTCTAAAAATATTGGGCTGACTGAAAACTCTTTCTTCATCTGGCTTTGTGAATCTTGTAAACTCTGATTTCCACAGCCAGTGGTTACAAAATACTGCTAAGTGTCTTTTGGAGAGAGTTGTGAAAAGATTGCACATTTAATTAATAGTGGTTACATATATCTAAATAAATTCTTGCAGAAAGTGGCATTTTTAAAGAGATCTCATGATAAAATTGCTCTGGAGGCAAAGTTAGGGTTTCCCTGTTTCACATTTAATTAACTTAGTCTGACTTATATAGGGGTTTGTGTTATGCATTTTGTTCCTCAGTAAACACATGGCAGAAAATTAAAGCAGAGCAACTGCCAATGAACAGTAAATTTAATTGAAAAATAATGAGTTGCCATGGGGTGCCGTAGGGTTCTGCAAAGATAAGGTTATTTATCTTGGAAAAGTTCCACTTGCATTTGTCAAAATGTAATACATGTGAAGGGAACAAAAGGAAAAAACCATCAGATAGGAGGGGGCTGAGACCTTATTCCTCATCCAGAACGTGGGACTGGGGTTTGGTGGAGTGAAAAACTGATTTCCTGCACTCCGGTTTCCATCTGATGCATCACTAAGTGAAATGTTGTGTCAGGAAGAGAAGTGACTGGAATTTCTATGGTCCAGATGAGCAGGAAGATGAGCATCAATATCACAGGAGGGGAGAAACCTGTGAAATGATCTCAGTTCTTTCTTGGTGAAACAAAAGCCTGAATCTGAGCTCCCTCTCTGCTTTCCACATCTATTTCAAGGGAAATTAAGTTTCTGGAAAACAGAACACTGAGCCTGTGGGTAAAGGTGCTGAATTAAGACAGCAACAAAGTGTCTTAATCTGGGGCTAAAAAGCTACATTTTTATCACCAGATTCAGTTCTCTTTGTAAAATACTTGCAATTCCATCTGACTGAGCAACTCCCTGGGCACTGAGCACCCAGAGGGAATTAGAGCCATTGGCTTGCAGGGAACTGTTCATCCAGTTGACAGAGTAAGAGAAGTTACTCTGGCTTTTCCACCCAGGAGTAGATCCAAAGCCCAGGGGGCTTGCCTGTGGGTGAAGATGATGTCCTGGGCATCCCACCCCTTGGTGCTGAGCTGAGACCCCTTTCACCCTGCACACGTGTCTCTGATTGCCAGCCCATGACATGCAGTGTCTGGCAGCTCCTTTTTTGCAGCATCTGTTTTCCAAGCCCATCATTTCCCAGCAGCTCCCACTAAGCTGCAAACCCACCTTATTTACAACTTTCACATTTGGAGGGCTCAGCAGAGCCCAGATTTGGCTGACATTTGCAAGGTTCCTGCTTTTCATTTCGGCCCATTCTTGCTTTATTTTTAGCTGGTTTGAAATGACACGTTTCCTTCTTTTTAGGTAATGAGATGCTTTCCACTTAATTCAATCACTAGTTAATTTGATCCTCTATTTAATTTGTTCCAAACATCTGAAAGTAAAGTTCTGTATCTTAAGTGTATGTATATATTACATATATAGCTTTCACCCCTTGCTCTGATCATTCTGCTTGCTCTAAACAAGCCTTATAATTCAATCCTAGGCTATTGAAACTTGCCATTTAATTAATAAGGAAAGCCAAAATCGAAGCAAGATAGAAGGAAAAGATTTAAGGAATGAGTCCTGGTCGTGAAAGATGACTGTGACTGAAAGCTGCATCATGGAGAAGCTGCTGTTGGTTAATAATTCTGTTCTGGGCTATCAAATCTGTGAGGGTGAATTGGTCAATAGCAAAATCTTTCAGGAAAGTGCTAAGAATGAATGTGAGGAGCCCTTGGTGTGGAACCATATTCAAAGGTTGTTGTGACAAAAGGGAACATAAACCAAAAAAATGTTGTGTAGCAAAGTTTCATTAGTCACCCCAAGACCTTTGGAGCTTGGAAATCAGATGGGGAGGGAAGAAAGCTGCTGCATCAGCCCAGGCCAAATCCATGTTGTCTCCAGCTCTGTCAGGAGCACCCGCCAGCACTCCATAAAGCTTTCACTTCCAACCCCAACAGATCCCTGAGAACCCCTCAGCCACCCACTTTAATCAGGGCCTCACCTCAGTGCTCAACCTCTGTGCTGACCTTCCTGGTGTTAGCATCAGCAGATGGGGCTGCCTGAGCATCACCTCCAGCTGAGCTCTGGGGAGGGACCTGCTCTCAGCTTACAGAGCTCTGTGTGATCATCTGATGGGCTCTGCAAGGGCAGGGGATAGCAGGTGTGATGGGAACCCCCTTTTCAGCCTTTGGAGGCACAAGGATGGTTGGGGTGGGGTAGATCTGTGCACGTCCTGGTGAAAGCAGCAGAAGTCCTTGTCAATGAGTCCCTGTGTTTTTCTGCCAGGAAGCTGCCAGAAACTGCAGCGTGCAACTCATCTATTTCCATGGTGCTTTGCTTGCTGGAAACAGAGTGACCTCAGCTTAGGTTGCAATGTCTGAGCAGTAGCAAGTGTCAGGATGCTCCTGCAGGATGCTGGTGTGCTGGGCACTGAGGGACAGGGGAGGTGACACCCATGTGAGACACACTGGCAGGGAACCCAACTTTCCTTATTTTCCCTTGAGAGGTGAAGTCAAACGAAACCCAGGTCAGCCCCATGAATACCAGGAGCTGTGCTGCTTCCCCTGCACACGTGCCCTCTCCCTTCCACTGTACAAACACTGTGTGCTCTTGGCTGAAGAGGCACAAAGGTTGTGTGAGGTCTTTTAGGGGTCTTCAAGGCTGGAAGAGCCCTGTGGGTGTAGCAGGGCTCCTCGTGCAGATCCTGCTACTGCTGCCCCAAAAAGATGTCCCATGGGCAGCTTTGGGTGGCTTCCCCCTGCCCATGGGCTTCTTGCCCTGCTGTGGGTGGCCATCCCCCCAGCTCAGAAGCAGGAAGGGGGGAGATGGTTGCAGGGATGATTGCAGTGCTGGGGCAGGAGGGAATCGGATGTTGTGAGCAACTGGGAGGCAAACCACCCAAAAAGCCAAGGGAAGAAGTGGGGAGGCAGCAAAACCACAGGTCTGTTTGGGAGCAGTGACAGCATTGGCTGGGTTTCAGTTCCCCATGAGATGGAAACAGCACTGCTGGTTTTGGTTACTTTCCAACTGTGGGGCAGGAACCATTTGTCTGAATGAATGGTGAGGAATCATGCAGTGGGACAGAGCTCTCCAGAGGGGCTGAGGGGTTTTTATGGGAACTGTGGGATGAATATTAACAAACAGATCATGTGGTTATTGCTTGCTCTTTGTGGCCTGGGCTTCATGGTCCTTTGTGGCCTCTGTGTCCTAAAATCTTAAGCTGATGCCTCGTGTTCTCCATGGACCAGTTTCTTTTATGGTGTCTTTCCCCCACGTGTACTGGGGATCCATCAGTGTGCCACAGCATGGAGGTGGCACCCAGCTCACCCCTCCAGCTCACCCAGGGTTACTGTGAGTGTCAGTGTAATGAAACTCCTAACAGAGGGAAGAGGCTTTTTCCCCCTCCTTTACAGAAATAAAAGCATCACTTGTGCTGCTTGCATCACTGTTGCTGCTTTCTGAAGCACAATGCTTCCTCCTGTGCCTCTGTCCCTCTGGACAGGGTTGGACCTTCAGGACAGCTCAGGGTGTTCTAGGGGTTGCCATCCCAGGAACCCAAACATCATTCCTGCCTCTGCCACTACTCTTCTCTCTGGCCTTGCTCTTGTCACTTCCCCCATGGGATGTGGGGCTGTCTTGGTGTGCCACACACAGACAAACCCAGGGAAGCTGTTTCTGGCAGTTGGAATGCAGCTGGCTGGAGCTTGGGCTTTGCTGGATGCTTTGCATGCCCTGGAGAGGCACAAGAGAGACAGGACCCATGTCACAAAGGTGCTGAGAAATGGCTGTGAGCAGCAGTGCTCCGGGGCCTTCATTCACACTGGGGCCTGGCTGCAGTGCCAGCCTGCCCTGCTCTCATTCTGCCCTGGTTTGATTCCAGTTTCACTCATCTTTTTTATTTTTCTTGCAAACCACGTATTGTGTTCCTGAGTAGCACAGCAGCTCCTCTGAGCTGCTCCTGCTCTGGTGTTGGGTACCTTGGGAGACTGGGCACCCCACTGTGGTCTGGGGACTCATCCTGCATCCCCCATCCTTCCGTGGGGCTCTCTGCTCTAAAGGTGCAAGGAGAGACCCTGCAGAGCCAGAAGGAGCTGCCTTCTGCTCATCTCTCCTGGCTTCCAGACCTGTCTCATCTGCTTTCATCTACATCTCCATCTCCCTCATCTTTCCACCCTGATGGAAAGCAAACCTAATAGAAAAAGTGGTGCTAATGATCACAACCCCACTACTATTTTATTTCCAATTGGCAGCTCATGCAAGCAGCCCTATTTTCTGTTCTAATAGGAAACTTTATGATGTACCAAATTACCCCGTAATAGCCTGCACTGAGCTGCCTCCTGAAAGGTAAACGATTTTGATTTTTTTATGATCAGTTACTATGACATTATTTGCCTATTCAGTTAAAAAAAACACAGAGGAGGATTGGATTAAAGAGACCCTCAGGTTGCAAACTGAAGCCACTGGGAGCCAGGTGGTGCCTTAGGGCTGCTGCAGGTGGCCAGTGGCTGTGTCCCCTCCTTGCTGCTGGATGTCACCTCCTGGGGGCCTGCTACAAACCCACTGACAACTCCATAGGTGCTGATGGGTGGAAGAAGCTGCTTGGCAGGCACAAAAAGGAGGTTTGGGGGGGCTTGTGAAGCCCAGGCGTTATTCTGCATGTTGTGGAGTGCCATCTCCTGGCTTGATATGAATTAACTGGAACTCCCACAGCTTCCGAGCATCCATAGGGAGCCCAGGGTGGCTGCTCCCTTTGGGCTGGTGTCCTGGTCAGGAAATCATCAGAGAGGTTGGAGCAGCAGCAGATGGGAGCACAGGACCCGGGGCTGCTCTCCTGTGCCAGCTGGGGAGAGCTCATTTCCTGGGAATGGCTTTGGTTTAATTAGAGTTACTGAGCCCTTGTGCAGCCTGAGTCGGAAGGGATGGGACTCTGGGAAGTCCTGTCAGCATTTTTCACAGCATTTTTCAGTGAAGAAGCAGCAGGGAGAGATTAGTCAGGAAACTTCCCATGGCCATCAGGGGATCTGCTTTGCTTTAGCTGAAGTTAGGTGCCTAGATACCTGCTAGCTCTGCATGGAGGTGACTGGAAAGACCACACTTGAATCATCTGGGTGTCTGCTTTATAAATTTATAAAAAGTAATGGTTTTGGGGTTTTTGTGGTTGGACTTGTCTGGTGAGTTGGACACTTAGATAAACTGGAGCAGGAAAGGTGAAGTCCCACCTGGCAGCAGTTTGTCCTGCACAGTAAGGGCTGATGTTCCTCACCAAGGTATTGCTGTCCCATGTTGGTGTTTTTAGTCACTGCCTGTAGCCCTCACAGTTCCATCAGCTGATGTTAATTCTGATAAATATGACTGTAAAGTGAGGAACTGCTTATGTGAAAAAGATTTCAACTTGGTCCAGTGAATGCACTTTTCTTTTTTTTCATTATACATATTTTTCCAGTAACTACAAATTGTTCGAAAAAAATTTGGCTGGCTTTATCTACAGCTAGTTCAGTAGAATGAGGAGACCTGTAGTGGTGAAAAAACAGCAACGAGTTTGTGGGAAAAACCCTAAGAATCACACACTTTGCACTGAAGTGCTTGGTGAAACCTGTGGTTAAAAACACCATACAGAATTTTGCAACAGTGTTGTATCTTTGGTGGAAAACAAACTACATTTAAATGTGTCTGTCTTTAACACCAAACTTAGAAAATTGACCATCACTGCTGATTATTGGAGCTGTGTTGGGTAATAATGTGATTTGGATGGTGATGTCTGTTTTGCTCACTTCTCCCCTCTTGTACAATCACCCCAGAGAGCAAGTGTGCTCCCAGGCAGCTCCAATTGCTTGAGTAAAGGGGGATTTAATGGGGCTGTGTGTGTATTGATAGTAACTTTGGTTGCTTGCCTCTCTCAGGACCCTCACTGTGATCAAACCAGAGCCCAGGTGTGCTGTTTGGGTTGGGTGCTGGGCTCTGGTCCCCACCTCTCCTTGTCCCCACCCTTTTTGGGGTGGCTGCTTGGGAGGTGGAAAGTTGCCTCTGCACATCCATCAGCCTAATCCCAAAACAGCCCATGGAAACCTGTTCTCCCAGGAGAAGCTGAGATCCATTTCAGCTGGTCTGGTTTGAAGATCCCTGCCCTGGCTGGAGCCACCAACCCTCATCTGCCTCAGTCACCTCGGGGGTTTGGGGAGGCACACGTGGGTGTCCTCCTCCACCTCCTCCAGAGAGCTTTGAGGGAAACCACTCTCCTCCAAGGGGACCAGAAGGACCTCACAGCAGAAAGAAATAGAAAGCAGATCCTTGGCCTTTTAAAATTTAGTGCTGAGGGTGATGAAAGGAAGGGCAATAATTCTCTTGGGTTCACTTACTGTCCAACCTTTTGGACAAGTTTACTGACTCTTTTCCCTGTGGAGAGGGCAGATGTGAACATCAGGTGCTCTGATACAGTTTAGGCAACCACCCAGCCCTGGCCTGCCTGTGTAACACCAACAAACTTCTTTTTGCACCTCTAGCTCTGCAGTTCTTAAGCCAGATCTCCTCCTGGAAGGGAGATGGGGTGGCAGAAAGCAGAGCAGACTGGGGCTGAGCCCTCCACCTCCAGCAGTGACTTTGCCTAATTTTAACCCATCTTCTCCCTTGGTCCTTTACACCTCCCAACACCCTGCTTTGGTTTCCTTAAAAGCTGTCTGTTTATTATATGTGGGTGAAGTCTGGTCGTGCTGTACTGTTTATTAGTCCAAAACTGGGGTCAGGCAGGTTGGATTTCTTTCCCGAGTGCTTTTATAATATTTGTGTTAGCTGGGCAGCTAAGTGCTGTCAGATGTAGCAGCAATGGAGCTTGCTGCTGTTGAAATTTTTATGGTTTCATGCATTTTACAGCATCACCTGTCAGGCTCCAGCAATCATGATGTCACCTGTAGTGGCAGATAGAAATGTGAACAGAGGCGACCGAAGCTAAGGGAGTTCTTCAGTAATCTGGGCTCCCTTCTCCCCTCCTCCTCTGCTGGGGGGGCCAGAAGGTCTTAAAGCATGATGAAAGAAATGGAGCAGACTTCTTCTCTCCCCTGGGCTTTGTCCCAGCTGTTCTGCCTGGTCTGGGCAAAGTCGCTGCCTTCACTCCCACTGCAGGTTCCTTGCTGCCTCTCTGGTTTGCTGGCTGTGCCTCTGGGGAGATGTTCTTCTGTGTTCGTTCTGAGATGCAGAAAGGATTGGGTCAGCACTAGGGAGTCTCTGGTGGCTCTGCTGTAGCCTGGTGCCCCATGTGTGGGATGGAGATGGCACATCTGGCAGCAGAAGTGGATGCCAGAGGGGCTGGCAGGGAAAGCCAGGAGGAAGAGTGGCTTCACTGGGCAGGGCCCCAAGCATTTATCAGGGGCAGGCTGGGAGGGCATTTGTACTCTGTGGATAAGCTTGGGCATTTCAGTTACCTTCTGTGACCAGCATTAGCCTCACCATGACCAGGTCTCTCCTCTCTGTCCCATTTCCATGTCCTCACAGTTTGATTGCAGTCAGTTCAGAACAGCAGCACTGACACAGACTTTGTGAAGGTCCTTGGGGAGTGCAAGTTGAAGAAATCCTGGGGGGGTTTGAGCTGCATGGCTGAGGTTTGGGGGGTTTGGGGAGGGTTTGGGGCTGAGGGTGGGAGGATGTTTTCTGCTTGTGGTGTCAGGCATGGGGATGTACCAGGGGATGGACCTGGATCTGCCTGTCTCCTGGTCGTATCCTCAGATCCCCCATGGTCCACACACTCCACTGAAAGAGGTGTTCAAAGGTTCATGAAAAGATTTGACAACTGGTCAAGCAGCAGCTCTGCTCTGTGTTCCTGGAAGCAGGAAGATGATGGTGTTTTATCCTGGTTCTCAGTGGTTGGTGTAGTTCTTTCCCTGCAAAAGCCACCTTAATGAAGTATCAAGTGGGCATTAAGATGATGTTCCACGTGACTTAACAACCCTAAATGAAGATGTGTAGCCCGACTGCTGAGCTATAAACCCTCAGTGAAAATGGCTTAAAAACATACTGATCAGGTTTTAAGAGCTCTGTAACTGATATGCATCTTATGGTATCGTTAGGCCTCAATAAATCTGTTTCTAATAATCACTATTTACTGAGGTTTCACAACCCTGCCAGAGGTACATATCTGTTACCTTGCGGTCCGGCCTCAATAAATGTGTTTTTAATAATCAATTGGTACTTCAATAATAAACAATAATTGGCTTATTAAATACGAATTTGAACATGTTCTGCATTTCAGTCATACTGAAATCACCGTCTTTATTTTATTTTTTTTTTACTCTGAAGGAGCTTTTCCTGGACAGCTGTTGGTGCTGCTGTGCACCCAACGCTTCTGTTCCGCACAGAGCAGCACTGACTTTGCCTGATTTATAAACTCCTGACAGTGTTTTGGTGCTTTGTTTCTACCCGAGTCTGAGCAGTCTATCAGGTAGTTCCAAGCAATCTTCCTTGGAGAAGTGCTGCAGTCCCTCTCATGGATCATTAACTGGAAATGAACTTGGGACCATCGGATGTAAACACACAGCCGAGCAGACCAGCAGCAGCCATCTGGGACTCTAATCTTTTACAGAAAAAAAAAAATAATGAAGCAAAAAGTTGATTCCTTGCAGTGCCATTGAGGAAGCTTTATTGCTTTTCAAGGCCTGTGTCTCAGCCCAGCTTTTCAGAGCCAGGTGCTGCCATGGCATGGACATCCCAACTCATCTCCCCCCAACCACCCCCCCGTGCTGCTGCCGGTGCTGTGGTGACACTGCTCAGCTGGGCTGGGGACGTGTGCCCTGTGTCTCACCACTGTGCTACACTGCCCTGGGAGAAAGGGAGCTTTGGGGTTTGAGTTGTGAGGATGTTTGTCTCCTTCCCATCAGTGTCTTGAAACAGGATTTCTTCTCCAGGCTTATTGAGGCTTCTGCTGAGTGTGGTTGAGCGTGGCAATGAAGAGGCTGGTCCTGGCCAGGAGGTGAGGAACACAAGCAGTATCTGTGAGTCACATCATTCTATCCAAATACTCAGTTGGTTCTATTAGCCAGTCTTACAATGTCTCTAATTTGAGATCTTTAGTCTTAGGTACCTTCATGCTTGGAAATATTCTGCACCCCAGGGCACAGCAAGAGGTGGTTCCTGTAGCTGAGAGACAAGCACTCACTCCTTCAGCACCTTCCACTTCCATGACACTTCAGGGAAGCTTTGAACCCCAGTCCCATCACCCCACTTTTCCAGTGACCTCTCAGTGTTGGGTCAGACCAGACTCTTCTTTCCTAAATGGGACCTTCTGCCGTGTTCACTGTCCCCCGGGGCTCTTAGTGCCTCTGAGGCAGGATGACAATTTCCTCCCCCTTTGCCCCCCCCAGCTCACCCCAGTGTGTGAGCAGAGGCAGTGTGCTGCAGCTGGCACAGCCCTGGGAGCAATGAGGACAGTGTCTGTGTGTGTCTGTGTTCCTCACCCATGCCAGATGTCACCTTGGATTAAGGCCCATCGAGCCATAGCGGGTGCAGAGGCTGCTGCCTTTGACTGGACTAATTAACAGCAAGAATTCCCTTCTGCTGGGTGAGTCTGCTCCCATGGCAAGAAGATTAGTGGTCTCAGCTTGTGACGCTCAAACTTGGAGTTTTCCATCCCTGTCATTTCCAATTTTCCATCCCTCACACTGGATTTGAGGGGTTGGTTTCATGGGAGGGCAGGGGTCTGGGAGGGAGCTCCCACCCTCTGGGCAAGGCTTCCCCCTCCTGAGCTACCTCTAGGGCAGGCATTTGTGTGTCTGGACCTAACAGGAAAGCTTGGAGGGCCCCACAACCTCTCTGGGGGACACGAGCACCACCAGTGGCATGTGGTGGGCATCCACTGGCTGATGGTTTTAAGAGGTGCAGTGGTGAACACACCAAAGTGCAGAAATCCTCCTGTCCAGCAGCAAATGCCAGCCACGATGAGCTGCTTGGGAGATGTTTGTCCCCATCCTTAAGCGGTCTGCAGGAGGGTTGCTTGCCAGTAGAGCAGCCTGGTGGCTGCTTGTGTTTGAGCAGTCCCCTGATCCAATGCTCAGGGCTATAGGTACCTGTGGGCAGCATTGAGATCCAGTGGTGCAGGGGCAGAGACCCACCAAGAGCTGCTCTGGGCTCCCAGTATCTGCTGCTGTTGCTTGACAGCTTGTCCTGGCTGTGGGGAATGTGGAGGAAGTCTGGAATACCTGTGATGAGGTCCAAGTGGTCTGGACTGTTCGTGTCTAGGATCTTATTGAAAGTCCACAACCCTGCGTGTCTCTGGTTTGTTTTTCTGATGAACATTAAGATCTCTTATGCCATTATCCATCTGCCCATTACTGTGTTTAATATCAATAGAGGGGAAATATCTTAATTCCATACTTTGTCTCCTTTTTCTATCCTTTTGCTTAAATTTAAGCTCTATGGGATCTTGAGTTTATTGTTTCTTTGTCAGAGCTGGAGAAAGGCTTTTGTGTCTGACTGCTTGTCCATTTTCTCAGCTAAGTACAACATTCCTCCCTTGACTCTGATATCCTGAGATTTTCTCTTGCTGCAGCAAACCTGTTAAATGGATCTTTACTTGGTAACTTAATACTTCCCTCTCTGAAAAATGAGTCCTGTGCTTGCAAGCAGCTCTATCTATATGGGTCTGCATGGCAGCAGGGTGAAGGTCTGGCTAGCAAAGTGTGTTTCTGACATCTGTAAAGAAGAATAAGTTGTTTAGGAGTGTATGAAATTCTGTGGAAACGTGAGAAATAGAGATGTTTGGGCTGTTGTTGGATGAACTGCAGCAAACTGAGATGTCTGGATAGAATTCTGTATCAGAGAAAAAATGGTCACTTGATAGAGCAGAAATCTTAAAATAAAGAAATTCTTGGGAGTTTTGGGACCAGCATCTCAGCTGACATAAGCATCAATCACTGGGACCAGTAAGATCTTTCCCCAAACTGTTCACGTGAGATAAACTCAAGTGGCAGCTCTTGGTGAAGCTGCAGACAGCAGGGTGCTGGGGTTGGTTCTGTGCATGGTGCTAACTGGGTCTTTGGGCTGGTGATTCTGGAGCCCTGCTATTTGGTTATCTTGGGGTCTTTCATACCCCAGCCCCCAGGTTCTCAGGTGTCCCAGGGCCTGTAGCCAGGGGCAGGGAGGGGATATGAACAGAGCCATGACTGACGCTTCCTGCCTGGGAAAGGGGCTCCGTCTGCAACAGGCAGGATCCAAGATTTAAGGTCAGGCAAGATGAATCATTTCTGGAGGCTGGCAGGTCTCCAAGTCACCCCTATCCTGGATACTACCCCTCATCAAGACTGCTCTGGTAGGCTGGGTCCTTCCCTTGGAACAGTATTTTCCTAGCAAATGCCTCCGTGGTGCAGCTGGGGTGCAGTGATTTTTCAGGCAGGTTTGCATGAGGCATCCAGGCTGTGTATAACAGGGGAAATCATCCCTGGGCTGGCCCTGGAGGGGAGGAGAGGAGAGTGAGGTGGTGAAACACAGCTCCAGCCATCCGGCCATCACCAATGGGCCCCGTGTTTAGTCAGGTGCAGCCCTGCTCGTGTGTGTAACCCTCCTGGTACCTTCCCTGAAATAAAACTTCACCGGGACGTGTCAGAAGGAAAGGCCTTGGCTCAGACACCATGAAGGGGAAGTTTATTTAAGTGATTACCAATGAGGCAGTGGGTGCTTCCTGAGAATTAATGGCTGGTCAGCTTGATGGCCTTCAGATGATCCTCAGGAAAGGTCCCAGGCTGGGGTGGTTCCTGGTGATGTGCAGGGAAGTGGGGGGGAGGTGGGTGACACTGCTTTTGGTGACTTTCCAGAGAGCAGCTCAGCAGAAGGGAGTGGGGAGATTCTTGCATAGCCTCGGGGGGATTCCTGGGCTCCTTTAATTGCAGTGACTGAGCTGACTTCCCAAAAGGTCTTTGGAAAGCTCAGCTTTAATATCCTCTGCCCTGGTCAGAGGGATGTAGCCTCGGTTCTTCCCCAGCCCCTGAACTCCAGGGGACCCGTCCTGGTTTCCTCAGGCAGAGGATTTGGCTTGGTTGTTTTGAGACTGAGCTTGTTTGGTTTCCACAGTTCATTGCTGCTTCTTTTGCATTCTTGTAGAGGTTGCTTGGTTTTCTTCCTTTTCCTTTTGCAGTCCTGCACAAAACGCACTGAGCTTTCTAGCACTGGAATCACCATCATCCACAATAATACCATTAAATTATTCTAGTCAGTCTTTCTAAAATGTTTTCCTGACTGTCTTCTTCTCTGCCAGTTGCCCTCCTTCAGTGTCCTGAGGAAACCTTGAAATTATGATTTTGCTTGAAGTTATGCCAAGGAAGGACAGGAGAGTTGGCTTTTACCATTCTGTGGAGAAGACAGACAATTTTGGTGGGTCCCTCTCTGACCAGAATGGGGGAGATAAAGGCCACCAGTTACACCAGTAACCAACCAAGTCAGGAAACACCAAACCTGAGCTGGGAGATTGGAGCAAGCTCATGCAGTGGGGGTGCAGGTGAGGCCCTCCCTCACATTTGCTCATGGAGACAGGGGCCAAGTGGGGCAGAAGGTAGTGGAGGATTTCCCACTATTTGGACTTTGCTTCCATCCTGCAGAAGGATCTTGGAGCCCAAGGACAAGGCTGGGGTACTGCAGAGGCACACGGGAAGGAAGAGAGCTGGTTTGGGACAGGTGACCCTGGAGGGGTGGGCAGAGGAACACTGGTGGAAGAAGGTGTGCTGTGGGCTTCATTCTTAGATGAGATGGAGCCAGAGAATTTCAGTAAGTCCTTTCCTGTCTCCCCAGGGCTGTATGAACGCCCAAACATGCAGTGGCTGTTCTGGCTGCTTGTCCAAGGGCTCTTTAAAACCAGACAGAAATGGGTCTTTGGAATTATTTGCTCCTGTGCCCCACTAATCCATCCCTGTCACAAGAAATGGCAAATTATTCTGGGCTGTGCAGCCCATCCCTCCCCTCTCCCTGAGTGGCCTGCCACCAGCTGGGTTAATGCTGGTGGTGTCAAAAAGTGGCTGAGATGGGGTGGCAACAGCCATGACCTGGGTGGAGCAAGGCTTGCACTTGAGAGAAGTTGTGTCCCAGCCTTGTCTCCTTGGCACTATTGCCCAAGGACACCAGCACTATTCAGGAGTCAGCTTCAGAGCAGTTTGTCAAAAGCCCTGCTGGCTTCTAGAAAGTCCAGGGCAGCAGACCTGGACACCTGAGGTGAAGTGGCATGGGGAGAGGCAGGTAGGACATGTGCTGGGCAGGAGAGGTTTGCTGCTGGAGGCCAGGCTGTGTTTCATGAGCAGGTGACTGAAACCAAAGCCTTTCTGTGACACTTCAAGGTTTTGAAAAATTACCCTTTTCTGATAAATTGTAATGAATTTTTTCAGCTAACTGTAAGGCCAGGCTTTGCTTTCACCTCCAGCCTTTCTTCTCAGTCTGTCTCTCCCCGTGGCTCTGCCCAGCCAGCAGGATGCTGAGTGCTAGAGCTGAGGAATCATTAGCAAGCAGGGTGCCCCAAATGCCAACAGCAGATGCAATAAAGGACTGTTCCTTTCCACTTGAAATGCCTGTTGCATTTGCCAGGCAGCCAATGCTGTAAATTCATTTAGACTATTTAAAAAGACCTTTTAGAGCTTTTGAGTGGTTTCTGGCTCATTCTGTAGCAATAAAACCATAGTGCCTGAGAGCCAGACATTCAGGACCTTACCAAGTAACAAAATACAAGATACTTGGAAGCTTTGTCGAGTGCTTAGGAACAAGGTAATTATCCTGGCCCTTACACTGTTGTTTGCATGCTCATAATCACTGTGCTGGGCTCTGTCTAGTGACATTTGGGATTACAATGAAACAAACAAAAAAATAGGGTAGGGACTGGCAAAATGAGAATCCCACCTGCTGTGGGGTGGTGGAACAGTTGCATGAAGAAAAGAGGCAGAGAAGGCAAGTGAGGTGCTGAGCTTTGCTTCCCAACCTACTGCACAGAACTAGGGGGTCAAACATGGCTTGCCTTGTCTTGTTCTGTAAGGATGGAGGGCACCTTGTCCCTTCAGATGACTCTGCAGCACAGAACCTTCTGCTGCTTCTCCTGCTGGGGTTAGGGTGGGCCCAAGCCCTGGTACCTGCTCTTCCTGCCACACTTATTCAGGTCTGCAGG
Organism: Florisuga fusca; assembly: GCA_038090715.1. NCBI lineage: Eukaryota > Metazoa > Chordata > Aves > Apodiformes > Trochilidae > Florisuga > Florisuga fusca. The sequence goes on along the minus strand of JAAWXA010000030.1, from coordinate 10,828,364 downwards.
TGGCAAGCCCTTTGTTAGGGGAATGCATCTCCAGGGGGAGAAGTACCAGATATGTGCTGTGCTGCTGTGGTTTCTGTAGACATCTGTGCCTCTGGGTTGGAGACTGAGCTGGGTGGACCTTTGGTGTGATGATTAGGTCATCCTGACCTTAGATTGAGTGGAAAGGGTGGGTGAGATTGAGTGGAAAGGGTGGATGTTACTTTGTGTGGTTACCCAGCAGGGTTGGACCTTCAAGATGAGTTGCTGTGGGTCCCATGAGATCCACAGGCTTGACCTAGTGCTGCTTGGAACTGGGAGGGACTGTCAGCCCAATACTTGATGCACGTTTTCCTACCTTGGTCTGCACATTTCCTTGCACCCATGACACCTTGTGCTGCCTTCGTCTGGATTCACTTGACCTGGGAATGGTGCTGCTCACCCAAGTGTCCAACCATCAGACCCTGGAGCAGAGTTCAGCAGCTTTAGTGAAACTCAGTTTTGGCTGCTAATCCTCAGCATAGTTCTGCTTCTCTCCGACACTCCTCATCCTGGGAGCCCTGGGGACTGGCTGGTGGTCACAGAGGCCACCAAAGGCTCCTGCTGGAAGGTGATTTGCCTCCAAGTGACTGAGTGCACAGTGTACATGTGTGCCATGGTAACCAGTTTGCCAGATGGCTCCCTGGCATCTGATCAGGGTTTTTTCGTGCAGCAGGGAAGAATGTACTTGAGAAGGCTGATAAATGGCCTGTGAAGCTTTGTCTGGTACCAGTTTGGTCTTCTGGGAATGAGAACCTCATTGCAGATCGAATGTCTGATCTTTCGCTGGCATAAATCAGCATAACTCTACCAAAGTTAATGGAGTTGTGCTGATTTACACCAGCTGAACTTACACCATCAAAATCATTCATTTGCTTTGTCTCTTCTCCATTTTTCCCTCTCCTTGGATTAGAAACGAAGTCTATAAAGCTAATATGGTCCCTGCAGCAGCCCAACTTCCACAGAGTGTTTGCTTGAAGAGGTTAAAAGCCCTGTAAACTGCTTTACATTCTCTAATAATAGAATGCAGATGCAAAGGGGAAGGATTTGATGGTCAATTAATGCAGAAACTATCCAGTGCTTTGCATAGATCCTGCTCAGTGCCTTTGAAATACAATGCCCAATTAAAACCTTACCCAGAACTATACTGAGATTTAAAAAGTAGTAATAATCTGCAGCACTCTAGGTAGCATGCTGCTGTTTTCAGGGTGCCTCTGGGCTGCCTCTAATAAACTCTTGGATAAGATTTGACTGGGTCTTTCCAATTGCAACCGTTCCTGGAGAAAAGCTGTTAAGTAGCATTCAGCTGGTGAAGCTTGGAGATAGGGTTATTTTACAGAGGAAAAGAAGTGTGGGGGGGTGGTTAAGGAAAGTGTTGACAATCCCTTGTGGATTCTTCTGAAAGGAAAAGAAAATAATAGTTACTGTAAATGTTCTGCCCTTTGTCTGAGTTATCCTGTGGCCTCGCTGCTGGGCTGGGCCAGGAGGTGCCCACAGAGTGGCTCTGGGGATGGGCTGGGCTGACACAGCTTCACCAGATTCCAGGAACTTATTTTGCAGCTGGGTTAAGTATCACTTACTCCAGCTTTTAGGGGCGGATGGTATTGATGACCTGTCAGGACATCTCTGTGTGCAGTGGTGCTCCAAAGGAATGGGGCAGTGTATGAGCAGACCTTACATGGTGGAGCAAGGGGGGGGATAGGGCTGCAGTAGTGTGGACAGAACCTGGATTTAATAGTCCAGAGGTGGAATAAAAGCCCTTCTCTTTTGGTAGTCCACCCCACAAGTGGGAGCTGGAAGGGGAGGAGGCAGTTTGGGCAGTGAGGAGCACCAGCAGTAATTAACTGGGGTAACAGCCAACCCCTTCATGGCTCTAGAGCTTACTCAGTGGCAAAAGACACCAATGTGGAAATAAATCACCTTGTAAGGGCTCTAGTAATTTACTTGCTGTACAGAGCAACAGGAAGGTGGAAAAGCAGTGTTCTCTGCATCCAGGGTTCCTGGAGACTCTTTCTTCAGGACTGAGCCCAAGGGCATGGGCTGATTTAGCCAAAGAGACCTTCCCCTGGGCTGCTGGGCTGATCCTGCTCTTTGGTCACCTCTGATGGATCTCCTCTGCTTTAACCAGACAGAAGGATGGGGATCACCCCACCAACCTTAACCCCCCAAAACCTGAGCAGCTCATACAGCCAGGCTGTCTGTGTGGGACAGTCAAGAGACCTTTCTCTCGAAGGACAATTAGAATTTTATAGTAGAGATCTGAGGAAAGCCAGGCCCTTCCTTGTCTCCTTCAATGTGCACAGAGAAAACTGTCAAGGAGGCAAAGCTGGTGGCCTTGGGCAGGGACACAGGGTGTTGGCTTCCCCGGGGCCTGAGCAGGAGGCATGGCGAGTCCATCTGCGAGGCATCAAAACCCTGACAGCAGCTCAGCATCTCTTGTTGTTCTCTCTCTGCTTCTCCTCCTTTTCAGGGGTTGTAAAGAGCACTGAAATATGCAAAACTCCTTTCAAAAGTCTCCAAAACAACAAATAGAAAGAATGAATCAATCACAGATGGCCTAGAGCCCACTGGGGATGGAGAGTCTTCCAGGTGGGTCTTCAAGTCCGGTTTAGATTGAAGGTTTTGATGTGTTTTTATCAGGGCTCACCCACCTTCTTATGCCCCTTGGTGTAGTCCCCAGAGCGTAAAATCTCAGCACAGATTGCCAAGGTCAAGGGGAATTGCCCAAGTTTGAGAAACTGGAACTAAATGAATTGAGCATGATGTGAAAGCACAATGGGGCCAATATTTTTATTGCAGGAAGGCCTCTCGACACCTTTCTGACAGCATAAAGGGTCATTTACATCTATTTTAAGAAACATAGACGCTTGATCCTCATTTACACACGTTGAAAAGAAAATATAATATGTACCAAGACTAAGCCCCTTCCTACTGCCAAAGTGATGGAAAGAGACTTCAGTGTAAATAAGGCTCAGGCCTGGTTTTGGTTTCAGCGCCACGAACGTGCTGCTGCAGACACAGGAAAGATGCCAAATGTATTTATTTTGGCCCAGCAGGGTGTTTCTTCAGTTTTCTGTCTGCAGAAGAAAGTGAACGCACACGTTTTGGCTCTGCTTTCCACCAGAGCCACTGGAAGTGTCACTTCCCCCTTCCCAGGCGGGGACCGAGGCCGCCGTCCCGGGGCAGCGCACAGAGGATGCTCCTGTTGGGCAGGAGCCAGGGGATGGCGGTGGCTGAATGGGCACCTTTGTGGCCAGGGCTGTGAGTTCCCTGTTTCCAGCTGCTAAGCTGTTCCCAAGGACTCCGTGGTGACTTGAAACCGAGCAGAAACTGAGGATGTCCAAGCTGACAAACTCTGTTTGTGTCAACTAAAGCAAAGCAGCTCGCCGCCGGCTGCCGGAAATGGGCTCCAGACCTTCTCCTGGGGTGGAGGAGACACGGGGTAACTGCTCAAAGATGGGAATAGTTTCCTAAACAGGATGATGATGACAATTACAGGCTGATAGGGGTTCAGTATTTACATCTCCTTAACTAGTCAGCCTTTCAACCCAATCAGAGTCTGGGAGAGCGTCGCTCTTTGCCTGGAAGGTTGAAGGAGGCTGTGATTTGTCATGGGGCACAGGGGCAAGTGGCTGATACTCCACAGAGGTTCAATAATATGGACCATCTGCACACAGATTGGGATTCAGCCTCTCCCTATCCTTTTTTTCTCTCCACGCAGGACGAGGAGCAGCCCAGATCTGAAGAGAGGCACAATTTGAAGCGGGGCTGACGTGCCTCTGTGCCAGCATGGGACGGATTAGAATTAGTTTCTGCTAATTTGCTCCACATGGAGCTTTCAGTTTGAATTCTGTCTCCCGAATTAACAGGCAGACCACCCTCTTGGTATCCTGACTGCTGTATTTCCCGTTGTGAGGGAAGAATTTCTCATCCATTCCACTTTTCCTGTGGCTCAGGCAGCACTGTGCTCACTGCTGGAAGGGAAGGGATGTCTGTAGCTGTGTGTATTCAGCCTCCTGGGCTCACTGAGCTGATCCAAACCTGGGCAGTCATTTTGGAAGACTGTCGCTGGAAGTTTGGAAGCAGGAAGGATGCACAGGCCAGTGATAATTACCCCAAATTATTTTTGTTACTGTCTGAATCCCAGATTGTTCCTGTTCAGGAGATGGTTCTTACTAGTCTCATTGCTCTTTTTAGCAGAGAGGCCAAAATAAGCCTTGCTAGAAAAGAGACAAGGGCTCTGATTCCTGCAAATACTCATGAAACCAACTGTTCTTGCAGAGGAACAGTAAAAAGAAGTGCAGAAGGTCCTGAAGCAGTCCAGTAGTTTCTGAGTCATTAAGGAGCTGCTTACTTGGAGCCATAACTATTCCTGACAACTTATACTGAGTCCATGGAACACTTCCAGGAGCCCCGTGGATGCTCAGGAGCCCCATACCCCTCAGGTAACACGTCTCTTGAACCAAAGACTTGCTGCCCAGGATATGAGGCTGAATCCAACCCAAACCATTGATTCTATGGTGATGACTGGTTAGCAGTGCTGGTTATTTTGAGCCCAGGCTGGTGGGTGCACAGAGGTGGTGTGAACCCAAAGTATCATCCCTAAGGGCTGCCCTGAGCCACCCTGCCATGTGCAGCTCTGGAGCAGCATCCCTGGATGGAAATGAATAAGCTCAAATTAATACATTTAAAGATGCTTTCATAGTATTTTCACATTTGCCTGAGAAACAGTAACATTTCCTTCTGTTGGAACTTCCAGAGGGCTCAGTATTTCATCCTTGCTTTTTAAGATTTTTTTTTGTTACGTTTTGATCCTGGGCTCAGTGTAAGAGCTGCCTGTGCTCCTGGATGCTGACTGTCATGAATGGTGTTTTGTGTGTTAGCTGTAGTGATGTGTTTACAGGCAAAAGCTGGGGAAAGGAGGAGGAACAGAGTTTCTCTGTTTGGGCTGTTCCAAAGTCCTTCCTGGTTATGGTCTATATGAAATCCTACCAATGCATCTGCAGGGGTTCTCTACAAAATTTATGGCATCTTTTCAGCAGAGAAAGACTATTTGTAATGGTTCTAACTCAAAAGGTTTTATTTTGTAGTGTCCAAGCTGGCACACTTCTCTTGGTTGTTTCAAAACAGGTGTCTTAGAAATTCTCCTACTTTTAATGTCTCAAAAGCCTTTTTCACAGCCCTCAAATAAATTTAGACAAAGTTGGTGAAGTATCATGGTTGATACCCAAGTATCTTTAAAACTTATTTTTATTTCAAGTGGGGTGAATTGATCTCTCTGTCTTTTTGTGAGGGCAGCCTAAAATTATTTACCAGAGAAGCAAAGAAATGATTTATTCACCCAGTTCTGGGGTTTACCTCTTGCCAGGGGCCCAACAGGGCTCAGTCTGGCCTTCAAGAGCTTTTACCTCTGTCTGCCCTTCCTGCTAATTTTTATTGGATACTCTTGAAGTCAGCAGAACAGACTTTGTCAGACAGAGAGTACCTGAGCTGGGTGTTTATGGCTCTTCCAGGATGACTGACAGCAGGTGTTCCTGTACCATATGTCCAGCTTGGCAGGTCACTGCTTCCCCTGTGGTTTTCTCTTTTTCCTGCCTGCTGGAAATATGCTGAAAATACATCTCTCACTTGTACTTTGTCCTGTGTGGTAATGCAAGAGGTAGGAGCACTCCCTAGAAAGAGGAGGAGAGCAGAGGAAGGTGCAGACCACCCACCCATCCATCCAGAGCACGAGAGATTCCTGTGAGCACAGCTCTATTGTTCAAAGGCATGGGGAGAGCTGGGTCCTGGCACACTGGCACTGGGGAGGGCAGAAAACTCAGCAGAGCCAGGCTTCACCTGGATGTCCTGTTCTCCTCTGATTTCTTGTAAGGAGCAGCTTTGGAGGTGCTGCTGGAGGTGTTCCCCGTAGGAGTGCTTGGTTGACACGGTCACCTGGACCTGGCCTTGTGACTCTTGGCTTCACCCACTGAGCCTGATGTCACCCAGCTGAGGATGCTGCCAGGACAATGCTTTGGGGCTCTGCAGAGTGGAGGAGTGGATGGGCAGTGACAGTATTTAAGTGTCTCGAGTCCCAGGCTGCCTGCTTCAGATCACTTCTCCATCTTCAGCCGAGCAGCATAATACTTCTTTTGTTTGTTTTTCAGAGCACAAACAGCTCCTGCAAGCTGGAAAGCCTTTCCCAGTAATTCCCAAACACAGAAATGTGTGCCTGCAATGTGGTGCCTCTTAGAACAGCATCCATTCAGATGGTGGAGAATCCATCACAGCCGGGGGTGAGTAATTCCAATGGCTCATTACTCCTTCAATTATAAACTGGCACCTTCCTTGCAGTTTGAATTTGTCTAATTTTGGCTTCCAGCCACTGGATGCTGATATGGCTTTGTCTGTTAAAGGGAGTTCTATTAGAAGAGCTCTCCTCCTTAGTAAGTGCTTTTTATTGTTAATAAGGTACTGCTTCCTCTTCTTTTTGATAAGATGGATTACTAAGCACCTCTGTGTCAGCAGCTCCCCTCCACCCCACAACCTGTAGTTGCAGTTCCCTGTGGAATTCCTACTTGGGTACCAGATAAGCACATGGCAAGACACCTGTGTGGAACTGCAGGGGCACCAGGTGCAGGTATTGCCATTCAGGACCCTGAATCAAGCCCTCAAATCCCAGAAGGGTTTAAGGTCCATCTCTCCTATCTTGAACCAACCTGCAGGGTTAGTAGTGTTTGCCCCCCAGTCTCCTGCGTACACCCTGCTTAGTGCAAGTGGTTATGTGGTTACTGGTCACTACATCAACACTTACTAAGCTGCAGTTGTCCAGAAGGTGACTCTGGCACAAAGCACCTCTTCTGCTGCCCACTGCAGTGGCTGTGGAGCCCCTGGCATGGCTGTGAGGTTATCCTGGGGGTCACCTTGCCAAGCTCATGTTTCCAGAGGAGACTGTCTGCTGTCAATTTTACTTCCCTGGCCTTGGGGAGATGCCATGCTTGTGATGGGTCCCCATGACCTGCTTTGCCAGTAGAAGCTAGCAGGATTAGGTTGTTGATGCTGATTATTGTGGCCTCGGGGACAGAGTGCTGTGACATATTTTCTTGTTTAGTCCTGGGTATCTTAGAAACTGCCCCACTCTGTGTTGTGATGCAGGGAACTTTCCAGGTGAGGCACCAGCCGTGTTCTGCACCCTCAGGTCTTCCTGAAAGGAGCCTGAAGACCAGAGTCAGTGTTCTCATGGCTCTTCAGAATGTGTTGATGGGGCATGGCCTCTGTTTTAATGATGCTTTAGGGCTCTTTGACAGGATCCTGGCTTTTCAGAGTGTAATCTGGGTTTATATACAGTGACTGTTCCTGTGCCAGGAGTTTCATTATGGACAGCAAACCTCATCCAGTTGTCAGAAGAGACAAAGTTTAATTTCACTGCTTGGACCTGTGTTGGATAACTCCAGACATCCCAGATGGGACCTACCACCCTCACCCCTCTCTGTGAGCAGGCAGCAGGAGGATGGGCTGCAGATTCCTTGGGAGCTTGTTTCAGCCCCAGCTCTGCTGTTTAATCCAGGATGGTAGTCTGGGAGGTCTGTAGTGCAGCTTCTGGTGAGTTGGCCCAGGTAGGACCTCATGTCAAGTCTTCACCACCATGCAGTGGTTGGGCAGAGTCATTACTCTTTCCTGAGCCCATCCTCTGTGCCAAAGGTGTTTTCATTTGATCCAGCTGCAGAGCAGCAGTTAATTCTTTGAGGCTCCAGGAGATCTCTTGCTTGAGCACTGTTGTTAAGCTGCTCTGTCTTCATCACCTCAGCCCAAGGCTCTGGGAGAAGTTTTGGAGATATTCTGCTTGCAGACTCCCATTCCCTGAGCAGCCAAGCTCTGTGTTTAGTGAACACACAACTAAATGAGACATGAACAGCAGGGTGAAGCACGGAGATTCATTGCTCAGGTGAGAAGGGAAGTGCAGCAGAGCACTGAGAGAACAAGCTGGAGTGTGTATAACCCATGGTGTGAAACCAATGCTATAAAGAACGGGCTGATGGAAACCAGAGCTGTGCTGCCTCTGCTTCCCATTGCTACTCCAGGGCAAGAAACTTGTTTGCAGTGAAAGACTCCTACGTGGCCATGCTTTGGCCTCTGTTCCTTCCCCCAAGGCACGTGCTGCTCCTCCTGAGACCTTTAAAAGGAGGTTCTGGGTGTGACCTGGGAAAGGAATGTGCAGATCTCCTGAAAGTGTTCCTGTCAGCCCCTGCACGTGAGGGTAGGCCAGCATCTTTCATTTTATACTAGAAATTATCTTTTCACTTGTTTCTCCCTGCCCCCATCTTTGCAAAAGAAAAGCATTGGGAACCCAACTAACTTGTCTGAGGGCAGAGGATGGCTGTAAAAATAAGTGCTGGTATCACTATCCAGAGCTCCACTGTTTATATTTGGTATTTTGGTCTCTTCAAGCTGCCACTCAAGTAAAGTAGAGAAGGCAGGAACTGCCATCTCTGAAAGTCCTCAGTGCTGAATCCCACAGAGTGAATCAGGTTGTTTCTCTCTTGCCCTGTTTTCAGGTCAGCCACCAGGGCTGGTGGATTTAAGCCCACGTAAGGGGAGGGGGTGGTGCCCCTGCCTTTGGGGAGCACACAGAGAGCTGAACTTTGGCTCCCAGTTTTCAGGGAGTTAAAGGGAAGGAAGCCTATTCCCCAAGGCAAACACCAGAGACCCATTTGGAACAAATCTGCTTGCTGGCTGCACTCCTCATGCTGGCAGTCAGCTCATTTCTGAGCCAGGCCAAGTTTTGCACTATGGTCAGCTTTAACTAATAAAGACCTTGCATGGTACCTTGCTAATCTCATCAGCCAGAGAGGTATGTTTTGGTAGTGGTTTCTGGGGGAGGACAGAGAAATATGATTAGCAATTCCAGCTCAAGCCATTTCTGCCAGATTTTTTGAAAAGTGTGTGTGTATATATATATATGTATACCTAGCATACTTAGACATATCTATGTGTGTTTCTGTGAACTGTTTCTACTTAAGTCTCCCACTAAAAATAGTGGTACCAGAGGCCTCAGTTACCAGTCCCCAGGGATAACTGCATCCCAGAATACAGGGACTTAAAAACTCCAGTAGTGCCTCTGCTCCTGGCTGGGTGCTGATCTGCAGAGCTCTCAGGGTCATTCCTGGACCTTGCTGGAAGTCAGAAATACTGAATCCCCCCATCAAAGCCCAAGAGAAGCTGTGATTAAAGCCTGCTGATCTCAGTGCCCTACCCAGTGCTGCATTGTCAGGGTTATTTTCAGTGTCACAAATGGATATTTCCCCCCCTCCCCTCTGCCTCTGAACCAGGCTTTAAAAATACCAGGAATTGGGGCAGTATTAATAAATAGCAACTCTTTCACTTGCAGCTCAAGGCATTGCCCCACATTGCTGAGCCAGGCTCCTCAGGGAGGGGAGAAAGGGGACAACCTCATTCTCTCTGCTTTTCTTTCTTCTCTCCAGCTGGCCATGGCTCTCTGCTGGTTTGTGTTAGCTTTGAAAAGCTGCACAAATCGATTGGCTTTTGACTCTGCTCCTGGGGATGGATGGGGCAGGCTTTGCTCTCCCCTCGTTCCCCGTGGCAGGATTTGTTCAGCATCAGTTTCCAAACAGGTCCTGAAGTGAGCACATCATGGCTGGCCTCCAGGTGTGGATGCTGTCACCAGGCAGAGGGGGATGTGTTGACATCATGGGTTACACTTGATGAATCAATTGGTCAAGGTGGCAGTGTGGAGGCTTTGTTGCCCCCTATAAGGTTGTTCCTTCCCTTTCCTTGTGTCACAACAAGGACTTTGTTGTGTTTTGCTGAGTCCTTCCTTGCTTGGGGCCAGTCATTTATCAAAGGAGATTTCCATCTTGGACTAATAATTCATCTCTTATTGCAGCCCTCACTGCTCCCAGGGCCCATTTGTTTCCTCTTATCACAGTCTAATTATTTGGTGAAGGACAATTTTTGCCTATCTCAGGGCCAGTGGCTGAGGGTTCAGGAGAACCTGACTCCCAGGTAGGGCTGTGCTTGGGAGTGTGGGAGAGGGGTCCCAGGGGGTCAATCCCTGCCCCTGGGACTGCTCCTGCAGGAGGGAGGATGCTGCCTGACCCCGCTGACATTGACATGAAATGCAAAGTCTCTTCCTTTGAATTAACTTTCCCTTTGTGCATTTTTCACAGACAAATGGTCCTGCATGCAGCACACCCACTCATCTCCCACCACCCACTCACTCCTTTGCTCCTGCACAGGCACACTCACACATACTAATCAGAAACTCTGTAAATTAAGCTTTTTTAACTTTTCCCCCCCTCCCCTGTAAAACTGGGGATGAAAAGAGAAGAAGAATTTGTATTCATACATACTTGGCCAGCTCTGGGATTATAGAAGGGGAGGATGGGTGGATGGATGAACAGATAGTAATCACAGCAGCATAATTAATAATAATGACAGAAAGGCATCCTGCTCCTATTAATAGTGCATGCACAGCTTTAATCAGCTCTATCCACCACCCAATGGGAGACTTTTACTAAATCAGTTGCTAGTTTCTATCAGGAGGTTGTTCTGACCAGGCTGACAGAGAGATCCCCTTGGTTCTTTATTTCAAAAAACTGTGAAATTATCAATTTATTAATAATTTCTGCATCTTTATATGACCCAGGATAATTTGTTTTATTCAATAACTCCAGTGCAGCTCAGAGGCTGTGAAGGGTGTGTTGGAGAGTTCCCCAGTTCTCTCTCCTCTGGCTCAGCATCCTCTGCTCCTTGTTCCACTGCCTCTTGAGCTCAGTTTAAGGCTCTGAGGTGGCCCTGGACAGCCAAGCAGGGGAGAGAAGTATTAATAAGGACAGAAGGGCTGTCAGGAGTCCCTGTGCCACCCCTAGCTTTGTACCATGCTCACTGCTTTATAAAGCATTTTGGAATCACCTGAAGCATAAGAGGTGCTCTATAAAGTTCAGCTCCATTTGGTCTGTCTTGCAGCTGTCCCCCTACTCTGAGACCAGCCATAAATTCAGCTGGCCTAGAAACAGCCACTTGTACCACTTCAGGATTATTTTTTTTTTAAGAGAAGTCCTGAAATTTCGTAGGTTTATAAAGCATATCATCCACAGGAAATGTCAATTGATGTATTGGATGCGAGAGAAGCAGCAAACATACTCATAACCTTCCTCAGCATTTCGTTTTGAAGCCCCATTTACCTGACCCGAGCTGCTTCCAATAAATAATTTCCAACATGTTTCTCCTCCATGAGTGCTCTTACAACTTATGAAGCAAACACAAATGTTTTAATTCTGACAAAACGAGCATCTTTCATGCGCCAGTCTCGATTCAGCACACAGTTTTGTGGCTAAATGGCTTTCTGATTATCATGTCCCAGGATATTACTTCAACTGAAGTGATATGAAATGTCATTAAAAAGTAATGTTCCTCTGCTTTGACAATCATATTAGTAAACATTGGAGGCTCTGCAGGTTATATGTCAGGCAGGCCGACACTAATGGGTTTATTAACATATACAGGAGCACTTTGTCAAACCTCCTTGTTAATCTGAATTTGCAGGTGACAAAAAGCAAGGGAGAGGGGAATAAGATGAGATTTAAATACCGTTAGGTTGGACCACAAGTTAAAGAAACCACCAGAAAAAGCTGGTGGAGGTCTTCTCTGAGCTGGTGGGGAGCACAGGCACCCATCCTGGAGAAGAGGGATGCAGAGGGAAGGGCACAAGTGGGTTTGATTTTGGGGTGGGAGAAGAGCTGCATCCCCCTCTGAGCAGCTGTATGGGACAGGGGTCTGCTGGGAGCTGTGGCACAGTCAGGGTCTGAGGGGCAAATGGAGTCACAGGGACACATGGATCATCACAGGGACATCAGGGCCCCAGGGATGTCTGTTCTGCAGTGAGTGAAGGTGTGTGTGTCGTGTAAAAACTAATTCCTGGGGGGGATCCAGACAATGTTGCTGTGTAGCCTGGGTGGGGCACTGAGAAATGGGGCTTTGCAGAGGTGACAAGGGGGCAGTGACCAGATTGCTGCTGGGATTCAGGCAGAGGAAGGATGGATGCTGGAGCCTGAGGAGGGGATGTAGTCTCTTGATGTGGCCAGAGCATGGAAGAGGAAGGGGGTAGGAGGGAATGATTTCAGTCACTGCTGCGGGGTTAGTTGACACCCAGCCCAGTGGGCACCAGCCAGGGACTGTAAAGATGTTCTGAAGCACCAATTTCCCTTCTCTCCATGAAAAACTAACAGGACTTGATAAGGCTGCATGAGGGGACCACTGACCTGGGGCTCCCAGGGCTGTGTTCATCTTTTGGCTCTGCCTTCAGAGGAGGTAACAGCTGAGTCGGGGGTTTCCTCCTGCCAGCTCTGTGCTTGCCACAGGGTAAGCAAAGTCAGTGACTTGCAGTGGCTTTTATTTTGGGAAGTGTAAGTAGAGTGGGACCTATTCTTGTCCGAATGACTCAGCCTCCTCCAGCCTGGAGCTCTTCATCTTGGCAAACAGATGGTGTGTGGAGGAAAGAGGATGCTGCTCACTGTGCTGAGAGGCCTTTTCTTCTTTCGGGAGCAGAAAGATTTCCATGGTTGGGTCTGTGGGGCTGAGCAGTGCTGGGTGTTCAGGTGCCTTGTGGGCAGTGACACAAAATCTGGCAGAGTCAGAGCTGCAGCCACAGACTGGTCCTGCCTGGAGGGGCTGGGGGGGACCCATCCTCTGCTGGTGTCAGCTGGGTGCAGGGGGATGTGGAGAGCTCAGCACTGGGGCTTGGGGGTCCTTCAGGACACCCTAAGGAACATCTCTTGGTCTGAGAGGCAGCCTCCAGTCCTGCAGCCACTCCAAGCCCCGTGTGGCTCAGCAAGACCCATGTTCCTGGGACACAGCTGTGCCAGCCCCAGCTCCTGCCTCTCCCCAGCTCTCATCGTTTTGGCAACTGGAAGCCTGAGGCTGAATTGCCAAGCTGGGCCCACAGCTGGGCCCGTGGCACGAGCACCCTTTGGAGACAGGAATGGGGCTGCTGATGCCCACAAGCAGCAGTTCCCACCCGGGCTGGCAGACCCAGCAATTCCCTTCCCTGCCTGGCAGCAGCACTTCTGGACCTGCAGCCACTGTCCCCATCCTTGGGGCTGCAGGTGAAGGAAGGGATCTGGGCAAGCTGCTGCCTCTGCTGCTGGGAGGAGCACAGAGAAATTCAGGAGCAAAGTGGGGAACATCACCCCAGAGAGCATCACCTCTCCCTCCAGCCTCCCCCTGTCTCACCTCTCCTCTGCTCCTCCTTCTGACTCCAGACCCAGGCTGGTTCTGGCACTGCCACACGGGTACCTGAGACAGAGGAACAGGGGGGAGGGATAAGCCCTGGGAGTGGATCCCATCAATCTGGTGGTTTCTGCTTTGTTGGCAGATAATTACAGCATGGAACAAAAAAGCGTTTGCTAAAAGCAGGCATTTAATGGGGTTTATAAAGGATGCTTTGTCTGGGCAGCTACTGGAGTTAATAAAACTCAGCTTGGGCTCCATAAAGGTCTGTAGAGCTTGAAGTCTTGAGTTTTGCTGCCTGTTGGCAGGCTGGGAATGGGGGGCTGGCATTCATGGTTCACTGTCTAATGCTCCACGGAGAGCAGGAACAGCTCCTGAGCATCCTGGTTGATGTAAAAGTTGGAACTAAAGAGGCACAACCTTTCCTGTGTGCCAGGCAAGGAGCTGGGGTGCTGAGAAGCTGCAGGATTTCCCAGTGCTCAGCTCTGTGTTTGGTGACAGCCCTGCAGCTCCCCGGGGTGTTCTGGTTTGGGAGCTCGTTGTTATGAAGTGCTTGGGGCATTTGGCTTCATTTGATCTCTTCTTGCTTAGCAGGCTGTCAAGGCTCAGGAGATGAGGAGGGGGTGTGGATTTTTAGTGCCACTCTGTTGTCCCTGCTCCTGGGATCCAATTCCTGGTGCCCAGGTGGGATGGAAGTGCAGGACGTGGGTGCTGAGCCTGGCCCCAGAGGGGCTCACCTGGTGCACCAGGAACTGGAGGTCCTGTCTGAGGCTTATGAGCCCTGAATTTCTTATTATAACAGAAAGGCAGTGGGCACTGAACAGCTGCTGAACTGGTGCTTTATGTGGGGGAGGGAGTTTCTTCTCTTTTGCTTCTTTCTTCCTGTACCTGCAGTAGGAAAAAAAAAGTTTAAAACAGGGAGGAGAAGGGCCTGGAAGCAACAGGTTAGAAAACACATACGAGGAGAATGAGAAATGCAGTTAGTTGGAGAGCAGAGTGATTTGCTTTGAGATTCTTTCTCTTTTTTTTTTTTTTTAAATTAAAAGCTTTAGACAGACATTTTGTGTCACCTCTGCCTGGGATAGAGTTTGCAATTTAATAACCTTGTTATGCTCCAATCCTGAGACTTCACGACTCCTGCATTAGTCCATCTGCCAAGCAGAGAGCATTTCTTGACCTTTTAAAGAAAGCCAGAGATAATGAACCATTTGGACTGTAGGATGCCCTAGCTGCTTGGAATAAAATCAGCGTGGCTGTGAATTTTGGAGGGGAACAAATGTGCAGCTCGGAGCCAGCAGCGCGGGCTGAGAGTTCGCAGTGATCTCCGAGGCAGGAACAGCCAGGAACTCCTGTAAAGCAGCTCATAAATCAGAGGAGATGGGCAGAGTGAGAGCTGGGCTTCACAGGGACTTCAGAAAGTGTCTTGAAAGGTCTAGGGAGGGAGGATTTGACCGGCTGCTGTTGGGTTTGTGCTTGTAACTTGTGATTTGCTCCTTCAACAACCTCATCCCTTCTTGAGAAATGGAAATGCTGGAGAGGCTGATGCCTGGTGGGAGCTGGGGCTCAGATTCTGCTCTCCCTGCTTGGTGTTGGAGACGTGCTGTGTGTGCCCCTCCTTTTGCACTGCAGATGTTGGAGGTGCAGTGGTAAAAGTTGTTGCTTTTGTCACTGTTTTCCGTGGTGGGTTTTAGGTCTCTGGAAACGGAGACCTGAAATATTGCAGCTTCACGGGGGTTGTCCCAGGTCAGGAGTCCTCTCTTGGGTGATAAACGTTCCTGGGGGGCAGAGCTGAGCCCTGTCAGTGAACGGGCTCTTGGGCACATTAGACAATGTGGCTGAGGAGTGGACACCAGCACCAAACTGTTCTTCTTGTGGCCCACCACAGCAAAGCTTCCAGCCAGCATCTCCTGACCCAGTCCTGAAGTTTTTTCTTCCATCTCTGGGGGTTTGGCACTGAACAGCAGCTTGAGCTCTGCCAGGCTCTAAGGGCACTCAAAGAGCCATGGTTCTCTGTTCCTTTCTGGAGACTGTCAGATGTTTGTGGGTGATCCTTTCTGTCTGGCTCATCAGGTCTCTTCCCCTCTCTAAGGTTTGCACCAGGGCTGTGATTTTCCTGCCTCTTGTGGGTGGCTGCTCATGCCAGTGCTTTCTCCTTAGCCCAAGGGGTTATGCTCCTTCCAGCTGCTGGCTGGCTGACTCTGTCCCTTTTCCTTTTATTTTCCATGGTCTTCCCCTCCATGCAGTGAGCACCAAGCTCCTGTCTGGCTTTTCTCTTTCTCTGGGTGACATTCCCAGGTCCAAGTGAGGACATGCACAGGGACAGATGGACACACACACACACACACACACACACACGTGCAAACCTGGCACAGGGGGGACTTTCCCATTGCATCCAACCAGCTCTGTGGTTCCAGCAGAAAGGATGCACCAAGGATTTTGGGTGGAGCAGGGGAAGGGATGGCTGACACGCTCCAGCCCTCACCTTGCTGGTGCCATGGAGAAATGCATGATGGATTTGTTTCAAACATCACTGAGGGGACGAGTGCTCTCCCTGTGCTGTGAAACCAGAGCCAGAACCTTGGTCTGTAATTCCTTTAGACTAAGATGACATAGTTGGTCTTGATTAAACCATTAGTTTAATGTTGATTAAACCATGGTTAAATAAAGCATGTCTGTCTAGTCATAAGAGATGTGTTGTTAGGGGGTGGGTTGCCATGCTCAGGGTGGTGTTGTCCTCCCTGGTAACTGGCATGGCACAAAAAAGTGGGCTGGCAGGGGAAGGACTCACTGCATTGCCACAGGGGCACAAGCAGAGCTGTCATTTAAACTGAACTAGCATTAGGTTTATGGGGATTTTTAGCCACAGACCTCATGTCATAGCTTGCTTTCCTGCCAAGGAAACATGGGCAGGCTTGCTCTCCCCTAACAGGGGTTCCCAAAGCATTGCAGAATGGGGCCACCTCCATAGGGTGGCAAAGAGCCAGGCAGGACAGTCTCCTGGTGCCATAAAAACAATCATTCAGCTAAGGGAAACCTCCAAAGTCAACACTCATAAGGAAAATCCCAGGACTGTTCTGGTGCCTGGCAGAGCAGATGAAACAGCAGGCTGAAGGGGTTTCTCCAAGAGGTCTTCCACTCTTCATACAGTGTCTCTTTTTCCCTTCAAAGCTGAGAAGCTTGGCAGGCATATAATGCACCCCAGGCTGCTGGTGAGTCTTCTTGCTGTCATCTCCAGGAACTCCAGAACATTAGACATGGATGTGTGTGAGGCCACCCCTGGTTTTAGACTCAGAGTCAAGGGTGTAGGGTCAGAGCAGGTTGATGGAGTGCTCCCTTTGCATGCACCCACAGCTGCCTCCTTTGCCATGCAAAAGCTGAGGGTGGGAAAGGAAGGGAGGAACAAACACCCTGCTGGGAATGGCCTCAGCCCTGCCCTGCTCCAGGACTCCATGCAAAGCTGCTGCAGTGCTGGGAGGTGGGTGCTGGGGCACCTCCAGCAGGGGGGAGGCACAGGACCCCCGGGGTTGGGACCTGCTGGGGTGTCCCTCACCCAGCACAGCTCATCCTCCACACCTTCCCAGGGCTCCAGCTTCTGATGTTTTGCCTAAGGGCACCAAGGCAGGCTGGGTGCTGATTCTGCCCCCTGGAATCAGGACTCGAAGCTGTGGTTTGCTCCAGCAGCATTTCTCCCCCTTTGCCAGGCCTGAGTTTCCCTGCCTGCATCCCACCAGGATGCAACTCCTGACCCCAGACCTGGTACCCGAGTGCAGGCAGCAAGAGCTGTAACCCCTGGGGGCTGATCACGGGGCTTATGGAGCCCTTGGTCTTCTTTTGGCCATCACTGGTGGGTGGGAGGACATTGACTGAGCTCCTGTGTGGATGCCTGCAGTAGAAAAGGGGCCTGGGGAGGCATTTGGTCCTCGTTAGCTGATGCTCAGTAGCTGTTTTGTCATTTTTCTTGTTTGTCATAAAAAATAAATACATTTTAATAGCTGATCTTATGGAGCAGGTTTTGGCAACAAAATAGACCACCTCCCATTATACACTCAATGTGTATAATTTAAGGCAAGATGGAATATAAAACCATTTCCAGCTCGGATGGGGAAGAGGGAGACACGGATTTAGGTCTTGATTGTGCTGAAATGAGAACCAGCCCATTGCTGGGCAGTGCATTAAATCAGGCATTCTGTTTTATGGAGTCCAAACCATAAACAGCCTTTTTCAGAATAATTAATCGCCTCATTTAATTTTTGTGTTGAAAAGCTTGGGGTGGGGGATTTCTTTTGTTTCCTTGTGTGTTTTTAGAGAGCCTGTGTGCAGAGGAGCAGCCTTAGGCACCAAAGACTAGAGAGGAGGGAGGACTTCACAGGGACGTTCCTATGAAAATCCCACCCATTAGTAGAGGTTGAAGGAATGCCCTGATGAGAATTCTGAGCTCTGGAGCTGAGGGCAGGGATGTGGAGGTGAGTGGAAGAGGCAGTGATGCTGCCAGTGATGTGCAAACCACCTCTGCTTTCCCTGACCAGCGTTCAGGGCAGGTTGGTGGGGCTGTAGGGGTGCCCTTTGGTTGAGGATGCTCCCTGTTGGACCTGCTGGCCTGACCTTCCATCCAGTTTGGAAAAACCCACCCATTGCTCTCACTTAAACAGTTCATTCTTACTGGGGCTGGGGCTGGGGCTGGGGCAGGTCTCTGCTATCAGTCTCCATCACCCCCCAGAGGACTCAGCCCTCCTGTGCTGTGAATTGGCACAGCTCTGCTGGAGCTGGAAGAGGGCAGGGGATTTCTGCCAAGGCAAGAGAGAGATCCAAGGTGCAGTCCCTCCATCCTGCTGTGTGTAAAGCAGCACAGCTCCTCTGGGGAAGAGTGGTGGGACTGGTTTGCCTCCTTCTCCTCTGGCTGCTCCGTTCAGATTTCAGCAGAGCCAGTGGAAATCCAAAATAGCTCTAGGGAAGTGAGTCAAGTTGCTGGAGACTCGAGGCTGGAGGAGATAGGGAACTATTCACAGCTTGTGTGTAGCTGCTGACATTCTGTATAAAAACCTGGCAGGATGCAGCAGCAGTGTGCTGTAGGCAGGGTGCTAAGCTTGGATGTTATTAGGTGTTCCTGATGTTTCCCATTATTGCAGCTTCTTAACAGGACTGCAAACCTTCCCATCCTTTAGGTTGAAAGGCATCACCTCTGTGCCATCCCTGACACAGGTAGTGCCACTGAGTGAAACCTTGGGGTTTTTTTGTGTTTTTTTTTTAATTATTTTTTCCTAGGAGCTGCACAATCCCCAGCTATGTTAGCAACAATTGGTAAAGCTGCAAAGCCCAGCAACCCTCCTGCCTGAGCAGCCCCCCCTTGTGCCACACTGGGAGCTCTGGGTTTAGGGAATGGTTTAGGGAATGGTTATGTGCTGCCTTCCCCCCAGCACCCCCTGCCCAGGTCCCGGGGGGTGAGAGCAGGCTGTGCAGAGGCAGCACCTGAAGAACCCACCAAGTCCTGTAGGAAACCTGCTCTGTAGCAAGAGGCTTTAACACGCATGGACAAGAAGGTAAACCAGGTAAACCAACCTTCCTTCTTATTATTATTTTTTTTAATGGAAAGTGGCACCTTTTTACTGAAAAACCAAACCAGTTTGCTTTGGCTGTGGTGACCCCTGTCCTCGTGGCAGCTGTTCCCTGGCTGGGGTAGTCAATGCTGGAGGTGTGATAGCAAGATGTTGGAGCTGAAACATATCTGCTTTGTGCCAAAATAATTCTCTTAGGGTTGTTTGGCTTTTTTTTTTTCCCAATGAAAAATCAAAATTTCCTCTGCAAGATGAGACATGATTTGAGAGGGGCTGGGGAGGATTGACTGGTGGTGGTGTGGGAAGAGGAAATAACTTTCTTTAAATAAAAAAAATAAAAACCAACCCAAAACAGAACACCTAAAAATTACTTTTCGTTTGCAAAATAAGTTTAATGACACATTTTTCTACCAACATTAATTTTGAACAGTATTAGCAGCTTGCTGCCAGCCCGAGGAGTGCTGGAGCAGCTCACATCCCTCTAGGAAAGGGGTAGAAATCCCAGCAGCAAAATCTGAGCCTGGCAATGGGCCTGCTGTGCTGGGACCTTGCAAACCAAGGTCCCTCCTGGGCAGAGGCAGGAGAAGAGCCCGTGATCCCCAGGAGATCAGAGCACAAAGCTGTGGTCTGCTCACAGCTAGATGAGGAGGACAAATCCTGCAGTGAAGCTTCTGAGCATGGGAATACACTTTGGCTCTCAGGTGAGAGATAAAGAGTTGTGTGGCCAGGCAGCTGGGTTAGGGATGGGGTTAGATAAGGGGCTCATTTGGAGAGGGGTGCTTCCTGAAGGGTTGGGTTTGGGCTTCCAAGGGATGCATGTGGAGCTATGGGAAAGGGTGACCTGGTGTATTGGATGCTTGAGTTCAGGTCCTGGCTCTGTGCTGCAGCTTTTCTTGCCTGTGTGTTGTCCTCTACCAGCAAGGCAAGGAATTATTTTGGTCTCCAGGAGTGGGACCTCCCTGGACCAGATTGTGTTTTATTAATAAGCCAAAAAGAGAGCTGGAGGCTCAGGGTGCTCTTGCCACTGCCAGATGGGTCAGGGGGGGGCTTGCCCTGAGCCTCCCTGAGCTCTGGCCATGTGTCATCTCCAAACCCAAAGAGAAAACCCCACAATTTTCTGAATCAAAAGAGCAAAAATTTTCTGGATCAAAAGAGCAAAAATGGTTCAGTGCTCACTAGTTTGTTTGAAGCAAATTCATCAGTACCACTTGATACTAAATAAAACTGAGCCAGACCCCAGCTCGCTGGGTCTCCAGGGGAGCATTTTGTGGCTGAGAAGGAGGCTTTTCTCCTCAGAAAAGGCACTGTTTTCCCTGTTTTGTAGCTACTTGGGGAAAGAAATGGGAAGTTTTCTGCTCTTTGTGGTTTGATCTGGCTTTTGTGGAACACCAGCCTGGACTCTGGTTATCAGCACACGAGCTCCTCTTTGCAAGCCTGGTGCAGTTCCCATGAGCAGCTTTGATCCTGAGGAGCAGGTATGGATGGAGGATTTGCTGTTGGCCTCACAGAAGGAAAAGCTGGTGCTTCACTGCATTCCCAAGTGAAAATTGTTGGGGGAAAGGAGGAGGTGCTGAGTTGGTATCTTCTGTAGAAAGCATCTTGTGAAACTGAAATTTTCTAGTTTGGTATTATATTTGGCAGAGTTTTTCTCTTTCTTGAAACATTTTGTGGAGTTTGGGGCCACTGCCTGGCCTTTCTCCACAGCCATAAGACTGTATTTCTTGACCAAAAAATTAAACTTTGCTTTTGGGCTGCTCTTCCCAACGTGCTGCCCAGAGCATGGCCTTCCTCTCAAACTGTGCAATGGCTTCCTGATGGAAAATTATGTCCTCCAGCTTGGGTAGTGAGAAGGACCTACACGTTACATGGAGGAGGGTTTACCACCAGATGAGATCTCTAACACTGGTGGACATGGTTGGGTTTTGGTGGATCTGGAGACCTTCCTGGCACCATGGAACCTCCCTGGCCAGCAGGACCCTGCAGCTCAGCTGAGTGCCACTGACTCTGTCCTCCCCACCAGTGCCACCCCAAGAGAGGTCAACAAGGAGCTGAGCACTCCACCCTGATGGAGACTTTGTGTTTCTTTTCCCTTCTCACTGGGAAGCTCTGCATCTCCCAAGGAGCCACCAGCTGCTGGGAACCAAATGCTTGTGAAGTAAAGGCAAGCTTTGAGGAGCTCCTCCCTTGTGTGCTCTGCCCCCAGAATGAGTAAATAAAAGCCTCCTCATTTATTTATGATGCAAATGGCAACTGTGCCTTCAGCTCTAGGATTTGTTGATTATTTATTTAGTGCCTGTTGCCTCAGAGGCTCTGGCTCTTTTCCTGCAGGACAGGTCTGTCTGGCTTTATTACCCACAGCCAGACAATTTTTGCTTCTTAGGTTGTGGCTGCTAATGTTTTTGAAAGCCTGCTGTCAAAACAGGAGTCCTTCCAGGGAGACAACGATTCCCAAGTCTTCAGAGTTGGGATCAGCAGCTCCTGGTCCCACCAGCCCCTTTGGAAATCCTGGCTGCCCCGTGTCCTGCTCCTCAGGGCATGAAGGTGTCTGCTGTGATAGCACCAGAGTGATGGCTAAAATCCAGTTGGTGTAGGGCCTTGTCCTCAAAGCTCATTTGTTTGCTTAATTCTGGGTTCAGGTGGTTGGTGGAGGAAAAGATGGTGGGCACGGAAATTCCCAAACCCTGGATCTGACAGAATTATTGGCTTTTCTTACCTGAGCAGTGTGTGCAGGCAGCCCTGGGCAAGCAAGGTGCTGAATGTGATGGCTGCTGCTTGCCCAGGGTCACTGTGGGGAAGGTGTGGGGGGCTAAGGGAAGAAAGGAGGGGCTGGAAAAGCTGAAGTGCTCCAAGGCCAAGGTGGGGGTAGAGCAGAGGAGGGGTTGTGAAGGACAAATAACACTTCTGCAAGAGGAAGCCTTAGAGAAACAGCTGCCACCTCCCAGCTCCTCAGTCTCTCCCCACCTGCAGCTCCCTTGAACCTTGCCTTCCATCCCTTCAATCTTTATTGCATTTGATTAATAAAAAAATGCCTTTCCTTCTCTCGGCAGAGATACTGGAGCACAGCCCACAGGTTGGGAGTGGAGGAAGGGAATAACTGCAGCTTGGCTTCTCCTCTCTGACCATCAGCCAGCTCCCTATCTCGGGATGGATCCAGCAGCAGCACAGGAGCTCACATCCAAGAAGCCCCAGTGCTCTGCCAGGGCCACACAGGTAGCAAAGAGCCTGATAGAAAGGCAAGTGCAACATCTGGGACTCTTTTTTCTGTTGCCTCCCATGTATTCCCAAGCAGTAGCTCTCTGATGTGCATGGAGGGTTTGCCAAAGCTCAAAAAAGTCCAGAATTCCTCATGAACAGCCCTGAGTGTGCACAGACACCCACCTGCATCTGTCTAGGAAATCTGGACCAGAGGACAGCAGCTGTGTTCTGCAGTCATATGTCACCCGTGACACCCTGAGGTCCTTTGCAGGAGAAGAAGCAGTAGGGTGTTCTCTTTGGCTCTTTCTCCAGCCTTGATGCTGCTGCCCCAGGGCACAGCGAGCTGGGGACCTCCCTTCCCCTGCATCCTCCCTCCTTCCACATCCTCCCTCCTCCTTCATCTTCCCTTCGTCCTCCTGCATCCTCCCCTAGGAGTCTAAAATTGCACCTGATGAGTAAAAGGAGAGGACAAAATGCCCCTCTACCTGGATGCTTCATCGTTTGGGGTTTGCTTTTCTTACTGGTGCTGCTCCTGTTCCTGGTCTGACTTCACATTATTTATCCCAGCCCTTGGTGGCTCTGCTTAGGAATGGTTACAGAGGTGAATACAAAATTTTAAGCAGTCCATGTCTGTAAGTATTTTCACAAATGCAGAGAATTAGAGAGAATTTGGTGATTGCAAAGTGTTAATAAATACTGCTTCAGAAACTGGGCACAAGCTGCAGGTGGCTGCATTTCAGGAGGGGCAGTTAAATACCTAAAATGCACCCTGTAACCTTTGGTAGTAACTATTTTCAACTTGTTTCTTCCTGAGAGATGTGTTATCCAGGCTGGGAATGGGAGTACTGCCATGGGACCTGACTGAGTAATCACTAATCCCAACAAACAGCTGAAACAGATCATTTCTTAACAGCAGAACCAGCAAATGATGTTCCTGTGAGCCACCCAGCTGAGAAACAGCCTCAGAAGTATAAGAATTTATATCAGGAGTTGATTGTGATCAGGGTCAGTGGTGCAGGAAAGGCACAAGAAGAGAAAAAGAAAAAAAAAAAAAAAAAGAAAGAAAACATAATTTCATTTAAGGTATAATTTAGACACCCAGAGAAGACGTGCAAATGCAGCCGCTTGCTCAGTGAGGGGCCTCTGGATTTTTTCCTAATGAACTCTAATGCAAAGAGGAAATTAAAGAACTCTGGTTTCCAGTCTGCCCAGTTGCAAAGTGTCTGTGTGGGGAGCAGGGCCAGCAGGGAGCATGGTGGAACATCTGGATGGGGAAGGACTTTGCCACAGAGGAACCTTTCTGCTCTCAGGCTGGAAAGTGGTACTTGGCAGGAAAGGGTTTATATTTTTTTTTACAGAGTGTTCATGTTTATTAAGCAAAGCAAACAACTAACTCAACCAACCTGAAACTTTAAGCAGGAGATCAGCCTGGGTAAACTTCTTGACTTGAGTGGGTTTGGTTTTGATTTTTCTGAAGGAACCTTCCCATATAGTCCAATATCTGAAACTGTTTCTTTTCTGGAATGGAAGCATCTGGTTTCCTAGTCCATAACACTTTTAATTTTGAGTTGTAAGCTAAGTATAGCATGAATGGGGCTCCTTTGCTTCTTCAGTTGGGGAGAACTGAAACCAAATGTTTAAGAATTATCTGTTCCAAAATGCTTGGCTTGACTGAACGCAAATGACTGTTGTTGTTTTTTAGAAACTATAAACAATATTGAAATTCTGAATGTTTATCCCCATATGGCTTGAGAATTGTTTACAATTTTTAGGCATTTTTCAGGAACTAAAAACCTGTTTCTCATGTATATTTATGCTGGCAGCTGCTATCTAAAGGACAGCTCAGCTCTTGAAAAGTAGAAGCATATGAGAATTTTCTCTGGAGTAAAGCTGGTGACATACAGGGTGTCACTCCAGGATGGATTCCCCCTGACCAGTTTGCCCAGCAGGGCAATGCTGGCATCTGGGTTGGTTCCTCTGCACCTTTCCCTTGGGGCTGAGGGTCCCAAACCCCAGCTCTGGGGCACACTGTGTCTGGGAGGGGTTCAGGTGGTTGAAATGGGAGACCCCCAACTTTGGACTGACACCCTTGTACTGGCCAGAAACCCAACTCAGTTTCTGTGTGACCAGGGTGGGATCTGCACAGGGATGTGGCCAGACAGGGGTGCTGGGCTCCTGGGGCTGGGCTCACACCCATCAACTCTTCCATGCTTCAGCTTTCCTGAGGCAGTGTAAGCCCAGGTTTGCTCCTGATGGTGTACACTCTGGGTCCATTGCTGCCCCAGCAGCATCCTCCTGTGCCTCTTGGAGGAGTGTCTCCTCTGGACCACACAGCTCTGTTCCAGCTGGGAAAACACTGGAGCAGGGATGGCTCACATGGCATCTCCTGCTCACCAAGAGCTACAGGGGCAACATCCAGCCCATATGGGCAGGGCTGGCTGTGTTTTGATCCCTGCCAACAGCTCACACAGGTAGCCATACAAAAATGTCTTCATTTACCCTTGATTCTTCTCAGTGTGGAAAATGGAGGAGTTTGGTCTCGGGCCAATAACAGTTTTGAGTTACAGGGAAGCACAGTGGGGTTTAAATAAATCCTAGTATAGTGATGCTGTTGGCTATACATTTATATAGGGCTAGTGATGTATCTGTGGGACAGGATGTGCCCCTGAATTGGGGTCCTTGGATTGTGGCTTCACTTTGGCCAGTAGACCCTGTCTGGGCTTAGCAAACGTGCTTTTTAAAGTCAGAGGAGCTGATTAAAAAAAAAACAAACAACCAAAACCAACAACAAATAGGAAATGGCTCCAAGCAATCCAGCAAACCTTGTCATGCTTCTGGACTGATGGAGTGCCCTGCTGGATGCTCTCCTCTGCCTCCAGCAGCCCCTCACCTTGCTGGATCCTGCCCTGACCATGGGGGCAGCCCCTGCTCAAAGCCCAAACCCTCCTGCACCCCAAAGCCCTGGGTCCTGGGGAGCCACCAGGCTGACCCTGGGCAGCTGCTGGGGAGCAGGGTATCAGATTCATGACTGTGTTTGCCCTGTTGATATGATACATTTGGCCTTTTTCTTCCATGCTCTTAAACTTGTCCTTCTTTTCCCTCCACCGCCATCTTCTCTGCGTGCAGCCCTGGGGGTCTCCAGCAGTGAGGAGGAGAGAAAATCTATGGATTCTGTTCCATAAGCCCTCTACAAGGAAAGGTAAGTGCTCCCCAGCTAATACCTCTCAGTCATTTCCTTTAGCTGCTGCTCACATGCCCTAAATCACAGCTGTTGATGAAAGAAAAAAAAAAAAAAAAAAAAAAAAAAAAAAAAAAAAAAAAAAAAAAAAAAAAATGGCTGAGCAGGTCTGATCCTGTCTGCAGCATGGCCATTGCCCCAGGGTGACTGGAGCAGCTCCCTGGGGCCAGATGCTGGGGTGT
Source organism: Florisuga fusca (assembly GCA_038090715.1). Classification (NCBI taxonomy): domain Eukaryota; kingdom Metazoa; phylum Chordata; class Aves; order Apodiformes; family Trochilidae; genus Florisuga; species Florisuga fusca. The sequence goes on along the minus strand of JAAWXA010000030.1, from coordinate 10,802,955 downwards.
CTGTGAAGAAGGACCCTCTCTTTTTAGCCTGTTCTGAGATGCAGGAGAGGAAATAGCAGAGAGTTTTGGCAAGGGAGGTGTACTTGTGGCTGGTACACTGTGTTTGCACTGAGAGCCTCGGGTAACACCCAAACCAGGAAATTCAGCCTCCAGAATTTACACAGTTGTCTTAAAACCCACGAGATTATTATTACCACAATTATTCCATGGAACCCTTCAGTTCAATGCCACTGAAATGCAGGTGCTGAGTCCTCCTTGCAGAGCTCTGCTTGGCTCCCAAGCAGCTTGCACCAGGAGCTGGGCTGTCCCTAGGGCATTGCTCAGTCATCAGATTTGGAAGATCTCTTGCTGAGGTGATGTGCTCAAGGCTTGGCACACTGTTGGCTTTCTCCAGCACCTCCAGGGCTGTTCACGTGGGGCAGTTTGGAGCCTGAGGGCAGCATTGGACCCGAGAACTTTCCCCATGGAGCCGGGATGGAGGGAGCCGAGCAGCACCAGCCCCCACGCAGGACGGGCCTAAGATGGAGGAGGTACCATCTTTTTTTCTTCCAAAACCATGGCTGGCCAACATCTTAGGTAATAAATGCTGTGAACTGAGGGCTGCAGCCTTGTTATTGCTTGGCAGAGGGGAGTTTGTCCTGCACGTTGGCTTCTCCGGAGTTTTCCACTGAGGCGTCGTTGACTTCTTACCACCACACAGATATTTCTGTATTTCAGCAAAATTCCCCACTTCTAATCTGGATAGTCCTCACTGGGTGGAGTGCAAAACCCATACTGTTAACTCCGGATAACGGTAATTAAAAGAAAATAAAATCAAAGGTGCTCAGAAAAGAAATGGAAAATTTTTCTGTGGAAGCCAAAAGATTATATTAAACTTCAGCGGTTTAATAAAATATTATGAAGCTTGGGAGCCTATTTTCCCTGGGACTTAATCTGTTTATACATCTAAAAAAGTAAATAGAATATCACTTTACTTGACCACACAGAAAACCTGAGACATGGGGGCTGCTCTGCTGTATGTATTTCTTGGTGAATTGCTTCCACCGCGGGTTTCACGTGGTGTGCCGTGGGCTGGGTTTGTTCCTCTCCTACCAGGTGGGGGAAAAGCAGGAATTCATCCAGCTTGGTGGCAAAACCCCGTGGACATGGCAGGGTCAGCACTGGCTGAGGGTTGGATGGCAGGTTTGACTTTTCAAGGGTTTTTTGCAATCTAGGAAAGGAGCATGACATGAAGCTTGCTGGAGAAACAAGAGGAAGAGGATGGAAATGATGCCAAGGATGCCAGAGGGACGTCTCCAGCAGGCAGAACACCCTCCCCCCAGCTGCCAGGGGGTGCGTGAGGTTTAGGGGCCTAAAATCAGACACAAGTGGGTAATTCTGTGTTCTCCCCTTTTTTTCCATAAACCTACTCACCCTTTCCAAGTTGCTGCCGCCAGCAAAAAGAGAGCACAGCCTCTCAGTACCCGTAAACTTTATTAAAGTGTGCTTTTTCATCCTGAAATTAAAATCAGTCTGTTGCATACTGAAATAGCACCAAAGGGAGAAGGATGGCAGTATCACCAAGCAAAGGGGAGGGAGGAGAGAAAACCCAGAAACTGTTATGTATGAACAAGAAATTTTTATGTAATGGTTAAGAAAATGGGTATTTGATTTTTTTTTTTTTCCATCCTAATCTGGACACCTAGCACAGCGTACACTGTGTGTCTGCAGGACAAAATAACTTGATGCTGGGTCAAATCCTTGCTAGAAATTTAACTTCTCTTTGCTGCATCCCAAAGACCACCCCGAATCCCACAGAGAGGAGTCTTGTACGTGGCACACTGGTGTTTATATTCCTTTTAACTGTGTAAATTATGGGGTGGCAGCATTTCCTTAGGAGCTGATTCCCTTCCCCGCGGCACAAAATTGGCGTCAGCAGCAACGTGGATGCAGCAGCCCTGTCCTCACCCTTCCAGAAGTGATGCACATCGTAGCAGCAGAAGGGCCAAAATGCACTGGTAAAGCAAAAAAAAAAAAAACATTTCTCAGAAAATTTTCCAGGTGTGGCCAGTTGAAGCAGGGTGGGAAGAGCCTTCCCACAGCTTGGGTTTGGCTGAACGCTGCCGTGGGCTACAGGGAGGTCTCGTGTTCCAGTGTGTTTCTGGACTGGGCTCTGTAAGCCTGCCCCAGAGTGTAAGTGGGGAAAAAAAACATGATTTTTGCAGAATAAGTGCAATCCCTGTGCTCAGCACCTCAGTGCCAAAGATCAGGGTGGGTTTTGGGGCTGTGATGCCCCATTTGGGGGGCTGTGCAAGCCCAGCGAGATCCACTGCCTGATGGGCAAGGGGATCTCTGCAAATGAGGGTGCTGGAGATGTGTCCATCTGCTGAAAGATTAATTTGGTGCTTGACATTGGCAGGATGCCTGATAAAGGGTTTGGGGTTTTTTCCTTTCCTTTTAAAACAAATGTTCTACAATCTAAATGTTGCATGGCATATCAGCCTAAGTTCCATCAGTGCCTAATGGGACATTTGATTATTGAAAGCAGAAGAATTGTAATACACCTAATTAGCTTCTCATTGTCAATGGATTGATTTTTCCTGCTTTAAAAAAAAAATAAAAATCAAACTCTACAGGTCCCTTTTGGTTTTATTTACAGCTCCTTTTGCCTTGCCCAGGACATGCTCAGGACTGTAGACCTACAGTTTTTCAATAGTTTACTTCCAATTCTTCTTAGGTTAAAATAATCTAAACTTTATGGCTGGGTTTTAAAAGAAGCCTAAAGAGTCTAGAGGCTTAAATGTTACCAGAGTTCAAAGCAATTTGATTGCATGACCTTTTTTTAAAAGCCATTGTTCCTATGTGGAGGGATTTTCAAAAACACTTACAGCTTCCATCAAAAAACCCCTCAGATCCCCAAACAGTTTTACTGCGTGTGTGTCGAGGGACTCAAACCCTCAGAAATTAATGGAAACAAAACATTTGTGCATCTGGGGGAAAGGATGCCTGGGGAGCTTGGTTCTGTGTGCTGGGAAGTGGTTTTTGAAAGGGAGGTGTGATGGTTGGGCTGTGCACCCCCCACACCTCGACTGATTTAATAACAGTGATTTGGTGGCAGTTGTAGGAACTCATTGGTATGCAGGTGCTTCGTCTTGCTGTAGTGAGTTCAGAATGAGAGGAACAATCTGCAGCACTAAAAAGCTGCTTCATACCACTCTAAATGTGACCTTATAGGAGAAAATAGCAATATAATTTTTTTTTTTTTTAAATCACACTCTTAAATGATATTTATACTTGTCAAAGGCATGTGCAGATTAGCCCAATCTTAAGACTCCTTGAAATACCAAAGGAACTACATACTAAAATCTTCTTTTCAGTTTGGAAACCTCAGATTTGGTGCCTCAGTGGTGCTGGCACTGTTTGGTTGTCCCCATGAGTGAGTGATGCCCTGTCCTCCTCACCACCTTGGCTTTGCACTGGGATGGCAGATGGTGGCCACCTCCCACTCCTGCCCCAACAAGGTTATCCCAGTAATGAACACCCACCCTTGGGGCTACACCTTAAGCCCATTTCCTCATCATTTGGCCAGCGTGGGCAGAGAGCAGATTGCTCCCCTTCTCTCCAGTGACACTGGTAATGGTAATGGTCTCCCCATTCCTCTTTTGGCTTCTTCTGATTTGGGAAATTTGAGCTGCAGAAATGAGCTGCAGAGATGCTGGAAGGAACCATGACCCTATGGAGCCAAAGCTGCCTGACCAGCTCTGATTTTCTCACGGCATCTCTGGCATGAACACTGAGGGGCTGAGGGGAGGCAGGTAAGGGCAAGGGCTGTTGGGGGGCTGCGTGGTCCCTCATCTGCTGTTTTACTGTGAAGTGTTGGTAGAAGGCAATTATATCAAATGTACACCCAGATGTGGAACAGAACATTGCCAAAAATGGGTTTAAAATAAGACACACTGAAACAAGAATGGTGGGAAGGGGGTGAAAGTATCACTGGAGGCAGCAGGGCTGGCAGTAAGCTGTCCCACACCAGGACAGACAGCAGAGCAGAGCCCAGCTTTGGTGCCACCAGCCCATCAGCACTGCTCCTCCAGCCAGGAAAAACTGAGCTTTGGGATGACCAGGGTGGGAGAAGGTCCTGGATGAACACCAGTAATGAAGGTGGTTTAGTTCCCTGGGCAACTGGGCCTTGCATGCCAAACCATGTGGGTTTGTGTCTGAAGGGGATGGGAAGGCCCCAGGACTCCAGATCCTTGGGAATGGAGGGAGGGATGGTGTAGGGATGGGAGGGATGGAAGTGAGGGCAGCCAGGAAGGGATGTGGCCCACCAGCTGCCGTGGAACGTGGTGCCACAAAGTTGGGCAGGCATCAAGCTGTGTTCCTAACCTGGCAAACGGGACAGCCCAAAGGGGCCATGGCTCCCTCTTGGGTTACATTGTCCTTTCAGACACAGTTCTCTTCAGACAGCAGAAAATCTCTGCTCTGCTGGGAGCTTAGGAAGGTCCTGGCTGGTGTGCAGGCAGGCAGTGAGCTTGGTCCCCAGGTTTCTTCCTGACCAGGTTGAGCAGGTGATCTCCCACTTTGTTTGTTTTTATAAGGGGCTTTTAAAAGTTAGACTCAGGAGAGGGAGCATCGTTGGGTTGTGTTTGTGCAGCACCAAGCAGTAATTAGATGCTCCTATAGTCCTGAAACTGCTGCAGATAAAGAGCCAGCAGATAAATGAGCCCAGGGTAACACAAGATCCTGCTTCACTAATAGATTTCTGTCACTGAGACATTTCTACCAGCCAAAAAAAGGTGATAAGGATCAAAGCAAAGAATTTAAAGCTCCTGGTTGTTGCAAACAGGAAATTCATTTTGCCTGACAATTTTTAAAGCCTGGCACAGCCAATGCTCTTGTTCCTCCTTCCCCCTTGGTTCTCCTCTAGGAAAGGACAAGAAAACTTCCGTCATCTTCTCCTCATTCTCTCCCCTTTCTGGATGTGATCTGTATTCAGTTTTTCCCCAAACAACTCTTTCTATAATGTTTTAAGACTGACTCAACCTAAATCATTCTTCACTATGGCTTAAATAGCATCTGATGGACAGTGTGAAGTTACTTCCCACATCTGAGTGGTGCGATGGTGGGTCCCCCAGCACCTTCAAGCCAGATGTACCATGAGCATCACCTCAGTGTGACCCGTATCCATCCCCTAAATCCCTTCCAATGGGCCCTCCTAGGACAAGTGCTCAGCTGTCAGCATGGCAAATGGGGTGCATGATGCTGGCAGTGGGAGACACTGGTTTGGAGCCAACTCTACCCAGGAGGCTGTTTGACTACCTGGCAATATTCATCACAGAGTCAAAAGAATCATTTGCTTTCTTTCACTTTTGGCTACCCAAATTGTTTTTTCTCAAAACAAAATAAAAAAAAAAGGAATATTGGTTTTGGCTTCTGTAAGATGAAAAATAAGTTTGGTTGATGAAAAGGGCTTGATTTAAGGGGGGCAAAAGTCAAACAAAACATTGGATAAATTGAAATAATTTTACCCAAGGTTTCATGCAATAAGAAAATCCCCTAAGGTAAAGTTTTGAGAGCCAAATTCATTATTAAGCCTCTTTTTTTTTGGTATTGTCAGAAGTGTTGAGGTCTGATCTAAAATGCCATTTAAAAGCCAAAATCTGGCTGACCTTGCAGTGAGGCTCTGAGCTCCTGCAAGCACTCCTGTCACTTCTGGAGCTGGACCTGGGGACATCTACAAACCTTGCACCTGCCTCTCATTTTCCAGAGCCTGTGCTAAACCTTGGGCTCACTGAAGGAGGCAGCCAAGCTGCAGACCACATCAATAGGACCCGGTTGCTTTTCACAGCCTCCTTCTCTGGACACATCCCCTCATCTCTCGAGTGAAGAAAGAAGGAAAAAGCAATGAGAAAAAAAAAATCAGAATCAACCATGTTTCAGCACAACTATTTTTTTTTTTTCTGTATTTTCCCGCCTTCTCTACTGATGCGTAAAAAAAATATATATTATATTATATTTTCCTTTTCTTAAATTATTTTTTCAAGCCTCAGTCCCAGCCAAAGTCCTGCCCTGTCATCTGGTAGAACTTCATGTTGAAGGGTCGGTAGAAGTCCCGCAGTCTCTGCACCACCTCCGGGTCTATGTCAGGGTGGGTCCTGCCTTTCGTCTTCCCCAGGCAGTGGGGTTTGCTGCTGCCTTCTGCCTTCTTCAGGCAGGGGAACCCCTTGGTTTTGTTGAAGTAGAAGTGTTTGTCGGTGATGATCCTCTTGAGGCCCAGAAAGTCCTGGACCCTGCCCAGCTCCCCCGCGGGGTCGCTGATCAGCCTCTCCCCGCTGACGAAGAGGATCTGCCCGATGGGGAAGTGGAGGAGCCAGTTCTCCAGGTGCTTGGCGTAGATCCCGATCTGGATGGCGCTCCAGGAGGTGTCGATCAGGCCCGTAGTCCTGTTTTTGAAGGTCAGGCTCTCAAAGGTGGGGATCTCGGGCTTCTTGGAGAGCGTCTGGGTGTAGTCCGAGATGGCTCTGGTGACGGGGTCCCGCACCACCACGATCAGCTTTGTGCCCTTGGACATGGAGGAGATGCGGGCGGGGGCCTCCTTGGNGCATCTCCTCCATGTCCAAGGGCACAAAGCTGATCGTGGTGGTGCGGGCGGGGGCCTCCTTGGTGACAAAGTAGCTGGGGGTCTTCTCCATGGTGATCTGCCCCTCCAGGGTCCTGGGCATCAGGTCCCTGAGAGAGGGGGAGAGAGGGAGACATTAGTGCCAAATGCCCCCCCATGGGATGGGGGACACGGAAAGCTGGCAGTGCCCCCGGAATGTCCCATGGAACCAGGGGCAGGATGCTCCTGAGCCTCACACCTCCAGCCCAGCTCCACTTCCTCCCTGTGCGGATTGTCAAGAAGCCCATAAAGTTCAGACTCAGCGAAGGATCTCAACACACCCCTGATCTGCCACTTCCTTTCACTGCCTCTTTACTGAGAACTGCAACCTGCATCCATTCTGCCTCTTCAAGGCCTCTAAAGAGCTTCTTGAGGGGGATCCCACCTCCCTTCCCTCAGTGGCACTGTAAGAACACAACACATCCCACATCCCTGATGTCCAATCCCTTTCAGTTCCTCCCTGCCCACCCTGGGGTTTCCTGCACAATGGCTCAAACTCCCTGGAATAACAGTGAATTTCTTGAGTAACAGCACTGCCTTCCTGCAGGGCATGGGGCATTTCCAGGGGCCAGGAGGTAAGCCTCTTACCTATTGGCATTTTCAAGCTGGCACCAAGACGATGTCACATAAAAAGGTGTAATATCAGTCCCCTGAACTCAGCGTTTTCTTTCTTCCACCTACAGAAATCCTACTGCTTTGGGAAGCTCTCCCAGCCAGGAGTGGGAAGGGGCCTGGGGCTCAGGCCAGGGTCTGTCCTGCTCCATGGTCCCCTTGAAAGATCAGAGCTTCTGGGCCAGGTGTTGGGTGGGATTGTCCAAAGGACCACAGGATTTGGCTGCAGGATAACCTGAGCTCCTCTGTGGGAAACGAGGCAGAGCAGGAAGGTGTAGGAGCCATACAGGTGCTCCAAGCTCCTCCTTGTCCCCTTCCCATTGCCTTCCACACTGCATCCCATCCCCTCCCACTCACATCACCCCATGTATCACCCCTGGACAGGAGCAGCTGCAAAATTCCTCCTCCCCCCTCCATCACCTGGTTACCCAAACCCATCCCTCCTTAGGCCCTCAGCAGAGTTTTCCTCTCCACACCTTGGTCACCTTCCAACATTCTGGTCCTTCCCAGCGGGAATGGGAGATGGGTGCGGGGGGGTGACTGCAGCTCTGGTGACAATTCACTATTGTGCCACCAGCAGTTCTCATGGCAACTGAGGCCCCAGGTGCCCAGGAGCAGGGACCTTCATTCCCCCCATGCCCTGACCCTTTGTCTTTGACCTCGCCGTGGCTGTGACCCCCGTGTGCGGTGATGGACTGCTCCCTGCCTGCCTTGGTGTCACCATCTTGCAGCAGCAACATCTGGTTTGCAAACCTGTGCAATATGCCAGCAAAATTAAACTCATCTATCAAAAAAAAAAAAAAAAAAAAAAAAAAAAAACCACTAATAACAACCAAACCCCAGGCTGAGTCGTTCCGTTACAAATGAGGGGGTGAGGACTGACCCTTCCCAGAGCAATGCGTCCTATTTGCAACCATATCACATTGTGGCTGAGCAAAGATACAGTCCTAAAGGAGCCAAATTTCTGCTGAGGGCTTATGTCTGGGGGAAACTCCATTAATTTGGGACATTAAGGCTGGAGAAGACACGAGCTGAGGGCTCTGTGAGAGCTCCTGCAAATCCTTAAGGATGCGGAGGCATCAAGGCAGTCACTGGGACCACTAAGAATGGGTTCAAACCCAGCACGAGGATGGCCTCTGCCAAGCAGACACACAGTTCTGCAGTGGGATATGCCATCACCTGATGCTACAAAAGCCAAGAGTGTAAATGCCTCAAATTCATTGACCAAATTCATTGTGGATGAAATGTGAGAGTCCCAGAACCACTTCACCCAGGGGGACGCCCAGCCCCAAGTGCCCGCAGCTGGGAAGAGGTAACAGGAGAAGGATCCTACAAAACACCAACATTCGTACCCTCTTCTGTAGGTGCCTGATACCAGCTGCCATCTGGAAGAAGGTGCTGGCCTGGCCCCTGCTCACATGTGGGGTTGCTCAGGGCAGCCTCATCCATCATCTTTTTCCCCCATGTGCACCAAGCCCACGTTTCTCACCCTTGCTGCTCCCCTGCCTTGGGAACCCTGCAACAACTGAGTCATCTGAAAGCAGCTGAACCCCTTAAAGGATGAAGGAACCAGGTCATAGCCCCCTTCCCACCACCCCTGCCTCCTCCCTGCCCCTTTTCAACAGCCTCCTGCAACTGCAATTTGCTGTTGAGCAAGAGCAGGAGCTGCTGGGGCAGCTGACTCCTGTTTGTGTTTTGGTAAGTGTTGAAATCTCTGCTGGGTCTTCCCGAGGAGATTAACCCTTTTTGTGGCAAGGTTGAGACACAGAAGCTTTCTTTAGCACCCAGGAATGAGCACAGAGCTCCCTTGCCAGGGCTGGCAGGCAGGGACGGGCCAGGAGCCACAGGGAATGTGCTACCACAGCTTTTGGGAGATTAATTAATTACAAAGGGCATCTTTCATGGACGTAAACAGTTGCCTGGAGGCCTCCCTGGACTAATGGCATCTGGGTTTTATTGCAAAAGAGCCACTTGAAAAGACAAGAACCACAAAAATGTTTTTGGCAAGAGCAGCCACCAGTGGGCCCTGCCAGAATAAATGGATTCTGTTATTTTAATTTTAGTAGAGCTCGGGGCTTTGTTTAATTACTTAATAGGGGAGGAAGACTTTGCTCAAAGGGAGCATTTTGGCTGTGCATGCAAATTCATATCTGGCCTTTTCCAGGTCCCTACTTTCTCCCCAACCCTGGTGCCCAATACTGGTTCCCAGTCTGGGAGGCTGCTGCTCCTGGGGCTGTGGCCATTTGCCCACCCCGATGGGCCTCACAGAACTTCCCTTTGGTAATGCAGCAGTTTGGATTTGTCTTCCCTTGGAGCCACTGCAGCAAAGCCTCCAACACCCGGCCAGCTCAGCTGCCTGGGAGGGCTGGGCAGGGGGTGATGCTGGGCAGGGGGTAATGCTGGGCAGGGGTGGGTGCAGGACCAAATGATGCCCAAGGTGCTGCTCTGGGATTTCCCAATGCACCCCCATGTGCCAGCCCTTGGCACGGGCACTTTAGTGCTGGGGTCACGTTAGGAAATCCCAGGAACAGGCTCCCAACCCTCAGCCACTCCTGGTGTGGGAACTGAGCTTTGGTGTCATGTTTATTATGGCTTTTTTTAAATCTCTTTATGGTCTGCACAATGCTGCCTTTACAAAGCCTGACTTTAATTTTCCCAGGGCAGGCAGGGTGTTGGCTGAACCCCTGCCCTGCAGAGCAGAGTCCTCCAAGACACCACCTGGTCCTGAGTCCCTGTTCTGCACCAGGGAAGAGCTCTGGGGAAGAAAGCATCACTTGGTGTCAGGAAACCCAGTAACACATGGGCACCCAAGGGTTGTGTTTCTGGAAAGTCAGCTTGGTGGAATGGATGCAGTGATACGAGATGGTGGTGGTTGCCACCAACCCTTGCTGGGTAGCCCTTCAGCTCCATCAGGGGATGGGAAATGGCTTAAAACAGTTGGTTTGCCTCAGCTGACCTGTGCTGCTGTCCCAGTAACTCAAAGCAGCAGCAGAAGCTGGTGATCAATGAGAAAACAAGCACTGGTTGTTCCAGAAACAAGATTTTGGGGAGGGGACAGCCTATTCCACACAGGAGGAGCAGCCCTGTGCTGCTGTTTCCCACAGAGGTGGGAGCAGCTTTTGGATCCAGAAAACTGGAGGTCAGTTTGCTGTTTGATGTCCATCTTCTGCTTTTTTCAGGCCATGCCCTGCTCAGGACCTCCTGGGCTCCTTGGCAGTGTTCAAGGCACAAAAAGCAGCTGTGGATGCACTTGCTGTCGACCTTTCCCACATAAATCTCATCCAGCTCTCTCCCAGAGGGAGACTGATGTTGGTAGATAAGGGCAGCTCTTCACCAGGCATCACACCATCCCAGCCCAGAGCAAGAAATAAAGCTGCTGTGATTCCAGCCATCCACCCCACATGCTCCAGCAGAACCTGCCCTAGTCCTGTGCCAAGGGCAGGACTCATCCTTGCTTTCAACCCCAGAAGGTGAGTCCCTTCTCCCTGGCAGTCCTAGTACAAAAAAAAAAACCAAAAAAACATTCCCTTCATCCTGGGGGCACAGCAGTGTTCAGGGTTTGAGGGAAGCCCCTGCTCCAGCAATGACCCCAAAACCTCTGACCCCTGTATAGAATTTGTACAGAATTCCCTGCCAGAAATTGTCTCCAGGATGGGGCCTGAGTGTGGATGTTAGAGAGCTGAGAGTCCCAGGGGATACACGGAGCCTTCTCCAGGATGGAGCTATCAAAGAAGGAGGAAGGGGAAACTGAGGCACAGCAAGCACAGTTACCACAGCCACCAGCAAGCTTTCTCCTCCCCTCACCACCATTTCTCTTTTTCTTCCAGATCATTTTAAGCAACGATTCTGCCACAGGTATTTATGAAAAAACCCCTCCAACTCCATCCCCATCACCAGTGACTGCCTTTCCCCCCCCCATGCCCCCAGGTACCATCCCAGCCTGTACAGGAGATGACTGAGAAGAAAGATGCTTGGCAACACAAACCTGATGGAACCCAGAGTGTGTGTGTATATGTAAGTATTAAAACTCTGCCTCAAGAGGTGAATGTGTCCCTCCCATGGGGTCAGGGTCTCAGCCTGGGGGCTGTGCTACCTGCCAGCTCTAGGAGGTCTCTGAGTTGGCTTTGATGAGCTGTGAGGGCACGTTGGAGTGAGTCAAACCTCCTGCCTTGCTTTCCTTTAGATGTCAGGTAAAAATCAATAAATGGAAAGATGCATTTCAGGAAATTGATAACAACTGAAAAATATATACCTCCAAGGAAAGCTGTGGGGCTGAGGAAGCTGGAAGGAGAGTGGCAAACAGATCAGAGAGGTCTGGAAGGAAAAAAGAAAATCCCTCATTGTGTTGCTGGATGTAAAACCAAGTCCAACTGACATTCATGTCAAAAAAGCACACCCTTGCTATTGATTTTAACCGAGGAGGGATTTGGCTCAGGTTGGAGCCCAGAGGCAGGGATGGCCCAGGAGGGGACAAGGAAGACCCTGGGTCTTGCCCATCCATACCCATCCTGCTGCTCAGGCATTTTCTCTGCCTAAAGATAATGGTCAGGGAAACCCAGGGGAGACTGGGGGGGACCTGCAACCCACCCATCATCTCCCAGAGGACATCTGCAGGGACTCTTCTCCCTCCCCCAACCCTGGCAGCTCTGTGCCTGCTCCTGGCACACAGTCAGAGGTGTCGGGAGCTCCCAGGCTCATCCTCACAGTGGGTGCTGGGCTATATTTGAGGAAGTCTCAGTATTTATGGATCTCATTACGTCTGCAGCCAGGAGCATCTGTTTCCACGCTGTATCTGTCAAGCAGCATCTTATCAGTGGAGCTGCCTTCCCATCCCTCCCTCCTCTCCTGCCAGTTTAATTCCCCACGAAGTCCAGGAGAGAGCTGACAGCCTGACAGGGGGACACAGTCACCCCCTAAACCACAGTCTGCAGAGCCACGGGCACCCCTGACCATCTCCCTGGTCCCCATCCAAACCCCAGCAGCACCAGTGCCAGTGGTCCCAGCCCAGCCAGCAGGTCAGGGTGGGACAGAGGGACAAGGCAGGTGGCCATGTCCATGTGGGCATCCCTGTGCCCATCACACGGGCAACCTGGCAAAGGTGTCTGTGAGTCCATCCCAGAGCTGTGCCAGCTCCCAGGAGGGTCCTCAGCACCCCTGCTGCATGCCAAGTTCTGCTCACTGCCACCAGAGGCTTTAACCACTTCAGCATTTAAGCAAAAAAGTGCCCCAGAACTCCTGACTGCCTCCAAAACCAGGGCTGGGACACTCCAGTGCCAGTGCCATGTCCCTGGGAGTGACAACTGGTGTCACCCTGTCCTTGGGTCACAGCTGGGAAGCTTTCTCCTTCCTGAGGAGCTGGGAAACCCAGCAAGGAGATGCTGTGGAGCAAGTGTTTTCATGGGCTGTCCCTGATACCTCCTTTGGTGGACACTGTCCTTCAGGATGGTGGGGCCATGACCTCGCTCAGGAAGGGCAGGAACACTCCCTGGCCAGCCAGGAGCCCCCGGAGGAGCAGGCACAGGAAAAACTTGGGATCAGCTTCCCCAGCCCCAGAGGGATGGGGCCACAGGGCCCTTCAGGGCAGGTGGGGGATTTGCACTCCCAGAGGGGCTGTTTGGGGGGCTCTGCTCACCAGGACTGTCCCCCCCCTCTGCTCTGAGAGCTTGGCTGCCCCCCTGCCCCCGGGAAGGGAGATTGCACTGATCAGATTGCTAATTACAACGCACAAGCCCTCTGCCTAATTGCTCTGATTAATTATTGAAGGGCAGATGAGGGCAGCAGGTGGGCAGGAGCCCTGTGCTCAGCCCTGGTCACCTCCTGGTGAGGGGGATGCCCGTGGCAAGAGGTGATGCTGCTGGCCCAACACCCCGTGACCCATGTGGGAGAAGGAGCTCTGCTGAGACCCTCCTGAAAAATCCCCTCTGCTGGGAAGCACATCTGGGCACCTCCTGGAGACCACCAGTGCCTAAGTGGTATTGACAAGCAGCCACTCCCTGATGCCATTAGCTGTGCAAGCCATTGATTTTCTTTGCTGGAAGGAGAGAGTCCTTGGAGCTGAGGCAATCCTGGGTGGCACAGCTCTGACCAGGCTGACCACCTGGGCTCTGGGAAAGGGGCATTTTGTTGCTATTTTCTTTCCAATGGCTAAAAAGCCAAGTGATCGTGGTGGCATTTCTGCCCCTGTCTGGGAGGATGCAGGGTCCTGCCTGGTGCTGCCCTGGCAAATCCCACCTGCCAGGAGTGGATGAAGCTCTCCAGAATCCCCTCTGGCCATGGCTCCATCCTTTGTCCAGGGATGGAGACACCACCAGGCACCACCTAAAGGAGCTTTTCTCTTTCTCCATCAGCCATCCCTTCTGTCAAGGAGTCCTGCAGTGGTCCCTGCTCAGTCTGACCATGAACCTGCTCTTTGTATCTCACCCTTATTGTTCCTCTCCAGGCAGGTCCAGACCACAAACCCTGCCCTTCCTCACCAGACCTGAACCAGTGCTCACACACCCCTTTGAACCCCCATTCTCCATCCCAGTGCCCTCTCCAGCACTTTTCCCAGCAGGAGCTTAACCCCAGCAGTGGTCAGGGCTCCCAGCAGAGCCCACCAGCATTTTGCCAAATCCCTGCAGCACCAGTGAGTTCTTACTAACAGACCCCCAGTCATCTCATCCTATTTCCAATGTAGCTCCCAAAGAATAAATGGTTCTTCATTTCCCAGATGGATTTGCTTGGGTAAATCCAGGATTCTGGTGGTGGATGGTTCTGTTGGCTTTTGGGGGGCATTTTGTGCTGTAACTCTGGTGCCTCATAATGCAAATGGACACAAGTTCTGCTCTCCTCTACAGACACCTCTGTTATTCTGCAACCTGCTGCTTCCCCTCTAGGCCATGTTTTGCCAGAGGAGGATTTTCCAGCTGAGGTGATGGTCACAGGTCACAATCCTTTAACAGCCTCACACCCTGCCAGTGCACAAAGCACAAATCAAGAGCTCCCAGTCCCACTCCCACCAGGCTCAGGAGAAAGTCACCACAGCAAAGGCTGGAAATGACTCCAAAGACCCCAGCACTCATCCTCAGAAACATTTGCCCATTTTCCCACCACCAAGCTGTGCTGTGGGGAGGGAGCTCATAGCCTCTCCCCATCACGTGGAAGGATGCTGAAGGGCTGTGGCCTTCATAGAGACCAGCCTGGGCCTCACCCTTCTCAATTCTGATGGCAAAACACCCAGTTTTGGGACCTGCCGCATAACTCTGAATGTGTGCTGCCTTTTTGTGTGTGTTTGGGGTTTTTTTTTGTTCCTATTAAAGCTGTGCCTGTATGGGCTGATCTTTATCCCCAGCTAAGCCACGAACAGAGCAGGAGATGGCACGTGCTCTGAAAAGCTTATGGAGTAAAGAGAAAAAGGCTGAGGGATGAGGAACAAACCTGGCATAACTAACCCAGTATCTGCTATAATTAAACCTCAAGTCTGTTCTCCTTCCCTAAGGGCAGCCTGAGCTGTTACATGTGTTCATCCCCCCCCAGACACTGGGGTGGCCCTGGGAGGTCCAGAGCTGCACTGTCCCCCCCCTCCACCTGGGTGAACCCTCCTGATGGGCTCAGCTTTGGGGTCCCAGGGGTTGGTACTGGGGAGACCATGGGGGAGCCTCCACCCCCAAACCAACAACCAGTGCACATCTCTCCCTCCAAGACTGCACAGGTCAGCCCTGACTAAGCACATCACCTTAAAGAGGAAGGGTAAAGAACTGTTTGTTATTGGAACTGTCTCCCTCTCTAGGAGTAATTTTTTTATAAATTAGCTTCAGCTTCATTACTTCATGATATATTTCCCTTGACATTTAATTATACTTACCCCAAACACATTAAGCCAATCAGTCTGAACAGCTTCTTATTAATATGCAAATTTCTCCTTTGAAAAGCCACGAATCTGTGAAAAATCTCTTTAGGTTTCTATTAGGCCCATTTGGGAAGTCAGGAACCCCCTGGTCTGTGGCCAGAGGAAATTGGTGGTCCCAGAGCCACAGACACACCCCAGTTCCTGGTTTGGGGATGAGAGAGAGGATGCTGCCATCCACTGAAGCCCCCTAAGGGGCCTGGAGCCATGGAGGTAGAAGGGTGAATCCTCCAAACCCCTGTGGTGGTGGCAGCTCGTCCACATCCCAGCCCTTCTCTGTGGGAGCTGAGATTTCCCCTCACCACCAGCCCTGGATCCTCTGCTGTGGACCACAAAGGGGAGCATCACCTGGGATGCTGTCAAATCTCAGCCCAGATTTTAGCAAAACAAACAGGAATCTGGTTCCCCCAGCACTCTGGGCAAATGGGATGTCATTTGCATTAGGCAAATAAACTGAACCACACAATTAACCATCTGCCCTGGAACAGCTTTAGGTTTTGCTTCAAAGCATCACTTCCAGCCTCCCTCTGCTCACGCATCATCCCAACACCACAGGATTTCCTGCTTGGAAACCAATGGGGAATAAAAGCATTGAATCATTCCTGTAAGTAAGAGGAGGGAACCATCAGGGCAGGTACCACAGCCCTGGTGGCCTTTGGCCTCCTGGATGTGTTTCCCATGGGTTACACCAATGGGCAAACCACAAAACTGCCTCAGACCCTTCCAGTCTCCAGTTCCCACCAAAAGCCTTTACTTGCTAAAACAAGATGATTTCCTGGGAGCTGCTGAGTCCCACATCATCTTCCCAAGAGAAAGTTACCCATTTCATCTGATTCCTAAAGAGGTTGTAGTTTAAAAGAAATACGAGGCAGTGTAACTTTTTTATTCCCTACAGTTAGACATTAAGATTGGAAATACATTGCAATCAGTGTAGTGTATAAATAGTCCTATTTTGGAAAACAGCTCTCATGAGCAATAAAGAAACCCAATTTACTATGCACTATAATAAAAATATCTCTTTTAGCATATAAATCAAACCGAAGTGAACAGATAAAAAAAACAAACTCAAGCCCCCTCCCTGGTTTTTGCTTGAGAGTGCAGGCAGCCAGCCCTGGGGAAGGGCTCGTCTGCCCTATATAAATATATGCATGAGCAAATCTGTTAAAAATTGTAGCCACCACTTTGTTTTCTAAAGGTCCCAGTTTATCCTTCAGCAGAAAAAGGAGGGCTGGAGAGAGGTCAGTGAGAAACACAATCCTTTCCTGCAAAAACAGTGTAGCCTGTGCTGATTTTAAGTGCATCATATGGTATATATAGAGAGAGAGAGAAAAAGAGATTTTTCAAGCCAGCTAGAGACAGAAAGTGATCTTATACCATCTAAAACCAACAATCCTGCCTGGACTTCTGGCAGTTTTCCTTGCAGTCATCCCTGCTGCCCCCCTGCCCCTTCCCCCCCTGGGCTGCTGCTGTGTGCTGCCGTCTGCCACCATTATTTTTCACAAAGGCATATAAATCACTGTGGAAACTCTTATTATCTTATTTTCCCTCTGCTTCCCTCTTGTCTGTTTTGAGGAAAAATTAATGCATTTGTCTCCAGAAAAATGTGCAGTCTCTATAATTCAGCTTTAAAACAAGCACAACTAGCAAATGGATAGACCTTGGTTAGGAGACTCATTTTTCATGCCAGTAATTGAACCCTTCCCTTCGATTTTTCCTTTGGGTGTTAAAGACAACTGATGCCTTCCTGGAATTTGCTGAGGTCTCAGAATGGTGGAAAGACAGACAGAGAGACAGAAAGAAAAAGCAGAAGAGAGAAAGACACAGAGAATAAGATGGAGAGAAGAAGATTGAGAAGGAAAAAGGAGAAGGAGGAGAAGGAAAGAAGGAAAAAGGAGATATGGAGAAAGGGAAGGAGAAAGAAAGAAGAGTCTGAAGCACATCTCAAAGCATCAGCTGCCTCTGTAGGGAGAACTTTTGGGAGCCCCAGGGAGCAGAGCATCCTGGCTGGGATTTTTCCAGCAGCTGGCAGTGAAGGTCTGGAAGGTCTCCTTGCATCCAGGCTGGTGAGGAAAGCCCATCCCCATCACAGCCCCCACAGCCTCTGCCTTAACCTGGCCCTGAAGCCCCCCAGCTGGGGACTCCCATCCCCGTGGTGTCCTGCAGGACAAGGCAAGGGAGCAGCTCTCTGCATGGTTAATGCCAGAGGGTTCATCTTGATGCCTCTTTCTGCAGCCAAAACTCAGCCCATCTCCACAGCACCCACACACCCACCCCTGGACAGGAATGCAAACCAACCAAGTCCCTTGGTTTCCAAGCCCCGAAAGTCACAGTCAGCTGTAAAATAATCCCCATCCCTTGTGCTGCAGGACCTCTGTGCAGGACAGGAGTCTGTCCCTGCCAGCAACACGCACAACAAGGGCTCCATCCCAGCTCCGAGGAGATCCACCAGGAGTGACTCCTGAAAAGCCACAATCAAGTGAGCTCTCAGGCCAGCAAAGTCTATTGTTCCTTTGTCTCTCACTATATTCTCTCTCTCCCCTGGGAGCTACATTATTGCCTGCAATATCTAATGTGATTTGTTTGTTTTCCAGGCCTGCCTTGATTTTCTCAGGCACCAACAGGAGCACCCTCAGCCCGGCACCCGCACGGCGACGCAGGAGGTTGAGAAGCTGCAGGTAATGTGAAGGGGAACAAAATACTGTCTGGAAACTGGAAGTACAAAAAAAAAAAAAAAAAAAAAAAAAAAAAAAAAAAAAAAAAAAAAAAAATTTTCCTCCCTCCACCTTCCATCTGGAGAAGGAGAAATCATGCCAGACCTTAGAGCCCCAAAATCTGGACCTAGTGAGTGCAGGAACTGAAACAACTGAATTAAAGCAGCTGAAGATGGATGAAGGGAAACAATATTAAAAATGGGCAGGGATGCAGCAGGCTGAGACCTCCCAGGCCACATGGCCACAATGGGGGAGGTTTGGACACCCTCAGATCCCTGCAGGCTCACAGACTGACTGCCAGGGCTTAGTGGGAGCAGGGAGAAGGACTTTCTCCCTTCTCTGCAGAGATAAAAGGCATCAACCTCCAAGATATTGTTGTGGAGTCCTAAAGAATTCAACAGCAATAATTAAGTTTCGGAAAACACTGTGACATGTCCTGTGCTGCTGGAGATGCTCCCTGTTTGTGTGTGTGTGTTAGGACACATCAGTGGGGAGCTTTAGGAACGAGCCAGGCACCCCAAAGGAGCACCCCCAGCCCCCACCCCTTTTGAGAGCAGAGGTTTGTTTCTTAAATTATATTGAAAAGTGGCTGCTTTATGTATCACTACACATTTCCTCCTGCTGCAAGGCCAAAAAATCCTCTCCCTGTATTACAAAAACCAGAGCCTGATTCAGGCCATGATCTCAAATATAAGGAGTCACAGAAGTTTATCCTCACAGTCGTTCTTCATCCTTCCCGTGCCAATTCTCTTGTCTTTTTTCTAAATGAAACTTCAATGGCTAGGAAAGGGCTCCCTACTTTCATTCCTGGAGCAAAGCAGTCAAGTGCAAAGGAGGCAAAAGTCTCCAGAAAAATAGAAAGCTTAAAAAGATTCCTCTTAACTTCATTTGCAAGTTCCGGGCAAGGCAGGGGCCAGCGCCAAAGAACCTGTGCTGAGCAATCACAGCCTGGGTCCCCCAGCCCAGGGCTTTTAGCCACAGCTCACAAGGTCATGCATTAAGAGCTCTGCTCCGGGCTCTGCTATTCCACCTCCTCCCAGGGAACCCATCACTGTCTGACCCCATATCAAGAGTCATCTGACACACTTCTGGAAGTTTTTGCTCAGAGCAGATCCGCGTTTCGTGAGGAAATTGTACAGCAGCTCAGGTCTGGCTGCTCCATAGGTTTGTTCCACATTCACCTTCCCATCCCACAGGGGATGTGGAGGCTGTTCCTTGGGCATTAGGGTGACACTAAGGTTTCTAAGAAGAAATCCAGCTCATTTATACTAAAACAAAACAAAACAACAACCCAAACAAACAAACAAACCAACCAAAACCCAAACAGAGAGTGCTCTCCAGGGAGAGCATGAAGGGATAAAAAAACCCCCCAAAACCAACACAATTAGTGAACTTGAGTCATTTGGATCCAGGCCAATTAGCCCTCATCTTCCTCACTCAGCACCAAACTGGCATGGGCTGGGGCTTTCAGAGTGGCTTCTGAAGATGTTCCCCATCCTCTTGCTCTCCAGGGCTGCCCTGCTGAGCAAGACAAACCCAACCTGCACTTCAGCATCCACAAAGAGGAAAAAACCAGCTTGGGTGTGCTGGTTGTTATTGGTTATTATATATGGTACCTCTTCATTGCACTCACCAGAGAAACTGTAGGACAGGCAGCAGGAGGTGGCTGTGCCCACACTGGCACCCAACAGCAGAAGAGATTCCAGAACCCTGCTGGGACCACAGCCCAGCACTGCCCCATGGCAGGATGTGGGGTCTCAGGCAGCAGCACTGCTGGGACCCTCCAGCTTTCCATCCCCATGTGTAGAGCCATGGGGAGCTCTGAGAAATGATTCTGTCTTGGGAGCCCCCAGAGCAGTGAGGTGTCTGCTCTGGTGACACTTTGGAAAGCCCAGACCAGAGCCCTGGAGATGAAGATTTTGAAGTGTGATCAGAGAGCCTCAAGAGCTAGCAGGGAGATAGCAGGGAGGATTAATGCTTTTGCAAAAGCATGGTGAAAGCTTCTTACTTACTCCAGTGGGGCTTTTTTTCAAAAGTGCCTAAGGGAGTTAGACACTCAAATCTCACTCGGATCCTTTATTTAGTTTGCAAATCCTGCACTGGAGTAGTGCAGGAGTGTGAGCCCTGAAGCATTGCTTTCTGAGCTTGTCTGCTTGAGTGAAAAGCTGAATTGATTCTGGCTGTGTTGGTGGCTTCCTGCAGCTGCTCCTGCTCTGACCAGAGGGAGCGAGGCTGCTGCTGGAAACAGCCAAAGGTACAAGGAAGTTAAATAAATAAATAAGGGACCAATGTCACACTGAAAGCAGGGGGGCTGAGGGAAAGCAAGGGAAGAGGTTGAGAGCAGCTCCAGGTCCGATTCCTTCCCCAGGGGTTTGTGCTGGACAAAAGGTGCTGGAAGATGATCCAGACAGAGAGAGTGACCTGCAGCATCACTCAGCCTCTCTGGTGGGTTTCACCACAAGCCCTAAGAAATCTGCAGGAATGATGTATTTCCTGAGTTTGGTTATTCTTTACTCTTCGTGTCCCCCTATGGTTTGGGGTTTTTTTGTTTTTTTTTGTCTCCATCATTAGCCTTTTACCCAGGGGGTTTGTTCCCCAGATGGCTGCATGTTGATGGTGTCTGAATCATTCCCACCACCACAGCTCATGCTTTGGTGGAGGGTTACAGCTCCAGGAAAGCAGCATGAGGAAGCTGGGGGGAAAAAAAAACAAACAAAAAACCCCAAACACAAACAATAAACAAAGAACCTGTTCTCATGCAAATGTTCCTCACAACAACAATAATAAAAATAATAACAAAAAGGGCAGATGAGCACTGCAGACCATGGTCTGGCTGCTGTGAATGCTTTCCAAGCCTTCCCCTGGCTTTCCTTTCATCCTCCCCATCACCACAAACTGGACAGAGCCCCCGGCACAATGCAACCGGGTCGGGGATTGTTGGGAACATGGCACACATGTGACATGCTATTGTCCCTAATTTGATTAATGAAGCGATCACGCTAACGGGGCATTCCACCCCCCACACCCCCCACCTTGTTACTAACCCACGCCAGGAACTTCCCAGCAGAGCATTAACTCCCCAGTACTTGCCTTTCCCAACCTTGTCAGGTAATTGTTTATGAAAAGATGAATGTATACAATAATAGTGGGTGAAGGGAGCTGATGTATGTGGTGTTAATGAATGAAATAATCAGTTTGGTAATAACTGGCATGTGTATTTGTCAAAAGGGAACCAGCAGGACATTAGCATTCTGCAGCCACCAAACCTTTATCTCCTGGGCTTGTGTTTGACAACCGCCCCCAGATAGTCCATGAATAAAATACAGAGAAGTACCCAGACATAATTAAACTGCCAATGTGGATGTACCTAAACGAACTTGATATCTTAATGACACTAGATAGCACGGGAATAATGAAGGCAGCATGAAAGGGGTGTGCATAATGAGCACAGACATCCTGGCTGTTGCTGAGGAGCTGCCTGTGGGACCCCCCTGGTTAGCACACAGGACATCATCTGTGCTCCCATGCTGTGCCCAGGGGACCCGTGCCAGGGTCACCCACACCACGCAGAGGGCAGTGCTGCTCCTGGGGGTGAGGGCTGCTGTCCCACACTGCTGGCTGGGACACACTCACTGAGGATGGGGCTCTCAGCCCTGCCTGCTGGCACAGCTCACCCTCCCTCCTCCAGAAATCCCTCCTTTGCCCCATCTCTCTGCATGGAATCCTCCCAGGTCCTGCTTCCTCTCCTCCTCCAGAGACCCCTGGCACGCTGTTGCACAGCACAGATGTGAGTTTAGGAACACCTAAGATGATGAAAGTACCAGACATGTTCAATTTTATATTTTTTTTTCAGCATGGAGAGTGTTTTCCAGGGGAGAAGCCTCTCCTTGGGGACAGGCTGTCCAGAGGAGCCTGGCCACTGGATGGGGAGCATCCCCAGATGAGCAAGCAGCAGGTGCAGCACCCCAACCCTTCCTCATCCCCATCACCCATGGGCACCAGGCCACATCTCTCCTCTCCCAGCACCTCTCTCAGGAGGCTGCCAGGGCCCCTGACAGCCATCCCAGCTGTCCCTACAAAGCCACCCCAGTGCTGTGTTTGCTCCCAAGGCAGGCACAGGGCTCCCACCCCACCCTGAAGGTAATTGCCACTTCCTGCTCTAATGGCTCCAATTTTAGCAGCAAATGAGCGATGTACAGTAACTATCACTCTTATTAAAGAAGTAATAATGGGAAACTAGAGCACGCACTGCAGGGAAGGAACACTCCCCCGTGCCACAGGATACAGCTGTGCTGGTGTTTGACAGCAGCAGAGTCCCTGCCTGCTGCTGATTCTCTGCTCTGTTGGAATACAGTAAGGCCAGAAAGCAATGGGCTCAGCAGGGCTCAGCCTGCTCCATAATGACCAAAGGGATGGGGGGTCCTGAGATGGCTGCAAAGCCAGCATGGGAAAGGCAAACTGGGACAGGTCCTGTCGCCTTCTGCAAAGGAGATAAGGAAAAAAAAACCTGCTTGATGCAAACAAAAAAAAGTACAGCAGGTTTTGGGGAAAGCATCCTAAAAACCAGCAGCCAACACAGCCAGGACCACCACAGGGTGAACCAATGGAGAGAGCAGCCTGCTGGAGGTAGGAGAGGGAGGCTGGATTGGATTAGATTGGATATTAGGAATAATTCTTCCCCTGAAGGGTTGTCAGACCCTGGCCCAGGCTGCCCAGGGCAGGGGAGGAGTCCCCATCTCTAGAGGGATTTAAAAGCCCTGGAGATGTGGTGCTGGGCTTGGCAGTGCTGGGTTAAAGGGTGGATTTTGTGATCTTAGAGGTCTTTTCCAACCAAAACAGTTCAATGGTTCTAAGGCATGATGCAGGATGGAGTGCTGAGGTCTGCTGAAAACCTTCCCTCCTTCCTTGGGCCAGAGAAAGGGAAGAGGTGGCAAGAGGAACCTGGGCTCATGTTCACTCCCACCACCCCTTGAGCAACGCAGTCACCATCAGAAAGGTGCAGCCAAAGAGCTCTGGATCCCAACCAGGTGAAATCCTCACCTGGCTGCACTCTGCCTGGTTACCTCCTCTGAACATTTGGCCCTGACTGCCAATTATTTAACCATTGCTTTCCTTCCCAAGGAGGACATCCCCATGGTGCACCCTCATTAGGCTGTAATGGTGATTTCATTAGATTAAATAACTCCACTGATCCCCAGAGACCAACAGCACTTTAAGCACAGAGCCTCAGAGTTAGAATTACTGTTATTTAACATTGATTAGATTACAAGGCAAATCCAATTTTTCCCCTAAACATATGATGGCTGCGATTTGCCTAGTGGGAGATATTAGGGACAGAATTCCTGGAAATCTGTGCTGAGAGGGGGGACTGTGCCTGAGCCAGCAACGTTGGGGAGACCCATGGGCTCCTTCCTCAAAGTCCTTCTGTGGAGAGGCTGAACAGGGCTCTGGGATTCCCCCCTCATCCCTGTCCTCACTTTGCTCCCAAAGCCAAAGGGTCAGGTGGACTGGCTGGCTTATCAGCCCTCCAGCAGGAATATCTCCAGGAAGTAATTGGGCCTCTTTGACCCATGGCCCTGCAGTGGCTGAGGCTGTTTATCACTCCTGAGAGCTCCTTCCCAGTCCTTATTCCCCCAGGAGCCCCGTGGCTCCCAGGAAGATTCGTGCCTCTTGGCTGCAGCTCTGCCCACTGCTCCCCTGCTCAGGGCTCTTCCTCAGCCCCAGGATCCCATGGGAATCCTTCCTGCAGCTTCCCAGGGCTTGGAGTGGGCTGGAAACAGTTGGGAAGGACAGGAGTGGTGACCAAGGTGGCCATGAACAGAGGCCAGACCCATGCTGAGCTGCCCATTCAGCAGAAGCTCCAAGGGATGGAGGAAAGGAGAGGGACCTGTGGCCTCATCCATGCCAGAACACCCAATGGGTTCTAGTCTGGGTCCAGACTCCTCCACCTCACTCACCCCTGGATTTTCCAGGTGGGCAATGGCCAGGAAGCCCCAGGGAGCAGCCAGGGCTCTGCAGGTCACCCTGATTTGGGCTCCTCCATCTCAGTGTGGACCTACACCCTACACCTCAGCTTTTACAGAGCAGCTGGATTTGGCCAGAGAAGCCACATGATGCTTTCAGGGCTTTAATAAAATCCAGAGTCTCTCATGATTTTAAGCCAGATTTACCCCAGAGGAAACACACCCAAATTCCTTCCTCACCACTGTGATCACCACCCCCAGGCCTTTCCCATCCACCTTCCCAGGGCCATAACACGACCCAGCCCAGGCACACGAGTGGGAGCTGGGCAGGGGCAGAGCCTTGCTCCCCACCACCCACCCAAAGCATCCTTCCTCCAGCCCTGACAGGAGGTGGCTGACCCGGCCCCAGCCCCCAAACCACCTTCCTCTGGCCCAGCTCTGCCCCCTGTGCTCTTCCTGCTTCTTTTTTTCTGCTTTCACTTTCTTTACAGATGAGGGGGGGGCTGAGCACCCCTGCCCACAGCTACAAGGCACCCGACAAACACTTGCAGGCAGATTTTAATATTCACACAGCCAGGTTCAGGAGTGCAAGAGGGCAGGAATACTGCATGTGGTGAGCTTTAACCCTTGCCGAGACTCACGAGAAAGAAAAGCCCAAATCACCTTGCAGACCCTAAAATTGCTTCCCAGCCACCAAATGCCACCCCCCCTGAGCTCCCTGGTGGGTCACTGCCAGCAGCACAGGGCCCAGCAGGTCTGTGGATGGGGAACAAAGACAACTGGAGCCAGCTGAAACTCCAAAGTTAATTTTTAGGGGTAGAGACTAGAATTACCTGAGCTGGAAGATAGCCCGGACGTGGGGATTAGCACCCTCAACCTTTGTAAAAGGAGTCAGGGGAACTTTCTGTGACCTTCAGAGTGAGGAGCAGAGCAGCACCAGGGGGAACAGGGCTGCTGCCCAGGGCAGCTCAGCATCTGCTAAACACATCTGATATGGGTCCTGCTCCCAACCAGCCTTCCTCCCTGCTGTGGTCAAAGGAGACCAACAGCACCATGGAGCTGGATGATGCCAGGAGGTCCCAGGAGCTAAGCCTGACTCTGCCAGAAGCTCTGGGAGCTTTTCTGCCCATTTCCCCAGCAGTACCAGGGAACAACCCCCATCCCACTGATGGGGCTGCTGGGCCCAGGGGGGACAGCCAGGCTGTGGCTCTGCCAACACCTCCAAACAGCTTTCCAGGTTTTGGAAAGTGGGAAACACCATGGATGAGGCCGTTGACCCAGAGTGGGTGGGAGATCTCCCCCCAGGTCCAGCTCTGGCACATCTCACAGCCACCTTCAGCCATCACCAGCTTCCTATGCAAACTCCAGCAGATCAATGGCACAACAGGAATTGCACCCATGGGAACCTGGTGGGCACAGGGACAGCAGGAGCTGGGGAAAGCTAAGTCTTGGGGTGCTGGGTCACCCAGGTCCTCCCAAACACTTTTTTTTTTTTTTTCTTCACAGAGACTTAAAGCAAAATTTGGCAAGGCACAACCTGGAGCCCAGCAATGTTTGAGACCACGGGGACCTAAAGAGCAGATTTCCAGCTGGGGGAAGAACTCTGGAGCCCATGAAGTCCTGACACAACATGGGGAAGAGGAACCTCCTGCTAGGATGCTACAGGGGCTTGCAGCAGGTCAGCACCAGGGGCTCACTGAGCCTGGAGCTTGGTTTTGGAGGTGTTAGCTGAGCCAGGACCCCTCCCCGGGCTCTGTGCACCAGTTCCCCTGGGCCATGGCATCTCCTGCCCTTCTCTCACTAACCCTGACACAGACCTCTCCCCAGGCAGGAAATCCAGATGGTTCCTCACTTGTTTTACCCTGAGCTGGAACATGCCAACACTTGGGAACTTCTCCCCATGAAGGGCTTCCCCATCAGTTCAGCTCAGACACTGCAGAGCATTTAAATAATGCTGACAGCTGCTGGCAAAGGGTGCTCAACCTCACGAGACCACGAAATCAGAAAGGGAATGTTAACAACAAAACACAACACTTGAAAGCCCAAAGTTGCTCATGTGAACACACACACAAACCACCAGATAAACACGGAAGTCAAAACAATTGGATTTGATATTTTCCCATAAAAGGCTTCCCTGGAGAGCACGGGCTGTGGGACGGAGCCCTTTTCCCATGGGAGATGCCAGAACAAATCAGCCTGGCTTTTTGAAATTTTCAGCAAAAGGAGACAGCCCTGGAGAGAGAGAAAAAAAAAATAAAAATAAATAGCCAGCTTCCCATCATGACCTTATGCTTGAACCTGAACACGACTCAGGAGGGGAAGGTGTCAGAAGGGTGGTTGTGGTCAGACCTGGCCTGACTGCTCACATCCCAGTTTCCAGCCCCTGGCTGCACTCACCAGCTCCAGCTGGGGCAGGGCAGGGCAGGGCAGGCTGCTCCATCCAGGCAGGATCCTGCTGAAGCTGCTGTGCTTGAATCCACCATCAGCATGGCTTTGTGCAAGGATGGTGCCCTGGATGCCTGGAGCTGCCCAATGGGATTTCCTCACGTGATGCTCGGGCACAGCTGCTTGGCAGGGGGGGAAACATCCACGGGAGGTTCCCAAAGCTTTCCTGCAGCAAAGCTGGGAGGTTTCTCCTCTGTCTCCCACCAGAGGCATACCCAGCAACAGCCTCGAGCCCAGGGGAGCTTGAGAGGGATCCTTACATCTCTGCAACAGATGGTGTTGCAAAAGAAAGAGCACGTTATGAATCTCCTCACTTCCAGGAAGCAAGAAAGATGAACTTGCCATGCACGAAGGGAACCGGCAATTTCTTCTGCTGAAAGATCTCCTCCTGCAGAATCCCATCATTCAATGAAAGAAACACCAAGAATAATTCACTTCCTCGAGCAACTCTATTTATATTCTCACTGCAGCACAGTCCTGCTCACGTCCTGCCCCCCAGGGGGCTGCGAGGGCTCAGGAGGGCACAGCTTGGAGGTTAACATCTTTAACTCCAAACCATGAAAAACTGAATTTCTCAGGAGGTGGATTATGCAGGAGACAGACAGAGACAGTGCCCACTGCCCCAGTCCCCGGGGTGGCCCCAGACTTTTCCTGAGCAGCCCCACTGACCCCCCACAGGGCTCTGTACCCAGAACCCAGTATCCAACCTCAGCAGTGCAACTTTAACTGCAACCTAATCCACTTCCCTTCCACAATACCTGCATGTAATGAGAATTTGCAAAGATTTATGGGCACCACAACCGGCCCTGCTCCCCCTCCCCAGCCTCTGCTGTTTCCCTGTGAAAGCAGTTTGGGTTACCTGGATATTCCTCAGAGGAAAAGCACAATTAGCAGCTGAGGAGTTTTAATGCCTATGTCAGGGAGGAGGGTCACGGGGGGGTTATTCTCAGGCTTTCTGATCACTTGTTGTTTGCTCTGAACTCCTTGGAAAGGCACCAGCTCCCTTCCCCCTCCCCAGACCTAACTGCTCTTCTTATGGACTTCAAAAGGTTGGGGTGAAATCCAACCTTGGTGGTGGTGATCGTGTGACCAGAGCATGGCCTTGGACCCCAGACTCGATGTAATTACCCCCAGGAGCCCCCCCAAGGGCAGCAGAGCTGATGGCAGGGTGGGCACACAGGTAGGATTTGCAAGATCATCAGATCCTGCGGGGTTAAGTGGGGTGAATCTGCTGCTTCTCAATAAAGCATCACAATTTTTGCCATAAATGGGCTCCCACCCCAGCCAGCTGGAGCTTTGTGCTGCTTTTCACCAGCCCCAGCTCTGTGAATTTAACTGACAACATCTTGGACAGCCGAGGCCATGCTTTCAGGATTGCTCAGCACCAGCAGGCAGGGCCAGGGGACCCCCAGTTCCCAAGCACCCCCAGACCCAGGCAGAGCCACAGGGAGGACGGGGAGAGTTCTGACCTCCTACAGCCTCCTCTGCCCCAGGGATGGGGGGGAAGCAGCAGTCTACTGACTTCTGAACCTCCCTGGTATATCCCTGTGCAGACATGGCATCTGCTGAGAGAAGAGGATGACAAAATCCTAAGTGCTTATTTTGGAGCTTTGTGTTAGGAATGGGATTGACAGCTCCTGTACACCACCTCAGGAGCCCCTTCCATCATCAGGAACCCTGGATATGAACTGTCCCATTAACAGAAAACAGAAGTGATTAGTCTAGATGCAACATGCTCAGGAGAACAACCAAAAATAATAACCCTTTGGAGTTGGTTTAAGGAGTAAAAGGGGAAAGAGCCAAGCCCCAGCTCTCTGCAGTTAGATCTTGCTTGAGGTGTGTGTATGCAAGGTGCCATCCCTGGAAGGTGTTGTCCCTCAGGTGTGCACACTAGAAGGACATTCCACCTCACCACGAGGTGCCCCAGTCCCAACCCTGCTGTCCCAGTCCTGCAGTACAGACCAGTGCCTTCCCTCCCACCCTACAGATGGGCAAACCCAGGCACACCAGACATCTCCCCAGCAGCAGGCTGCCAGCCTTCAAACTATTTCAAATTTACCCAAATGCCTTGGTGTATCCAAGGCTAGACCCTGCACAAAGACAGCACCAAAGCCCATCAGCACCAGGACCAGTCGGGGTTTCTCTATAGCAAGGACAAGCTCTGCTCTCAGCAACCTTTCCAATGAGCTCCTGCTCCCCTTGCTCTTCCCCAGCAAGGAGAGCTCACTCCAGCTACCCATAAAGCCACCTCATCCTCCATCTCCAACAAATCCTTGGACACAAGACCCAAGCTACCCAACCAGCCCGTCTTGGCCTTTCTCCACCTGTTATTTCCAGGGAACTGCTCGCACTTTGGAGCCCACAACATCCTTTGTTCTCTTTTTAGACAGCACCTGGCATCAGGAGCTCAGTATGGGGAGGTGTCTGATTACACAGCTAATAAATAAACAAGGACCTTGATCCTCTTCAGCATGTGGTTGTCCAAGGCTGTAATTTCCAGAGAAACTGCTGCAGGCTGTGCTTGATGCTGTTAGTAATTCAGATGTGTTTGGGAGAGGAGATGTTCCCAGGACGAGGAGCAGGTGCTGCTAAACCTTCCTACAGGCAGGCATGCACACAGCAGGAGAGCAAAAAAGAAACTGCTTCAACTCCATGTCCAATGGCACAACACGTGCTGAGCTGGGTACATCCTGAATTTCCATCCTGGAGTTTCTTGCAGAAGCTGCAAGGATGGCTGAAGATGAGGGAGATCACAGTAAGGCCAGCTCCTGCTACAGCATCTCCTCCTCACAAGGGGTTTTGCAAGAAGGTCTTTATCCCTGGTGGCCATCTGGTCCTGCTCTACTTCTCATGAATTATCCTCAAGTCTCCCCTGGAACCACCCCCACACCTATGCTCCCATCCTCACGTCCTCCCTCCTCAAGCCCTCCCCCAACTGTGCTCCTGAATTATGGGGACCACAAAACCCCAGGGACTTCCAGGCCATCCACTGCTCCAGGAGCAGCCTGACCCTCCCTCCCCATTCCTCCAGGCTGAGACACAGAGGATGGGAAACTGGGATGCAGCTGCTCCCAGCTGCTGGAAGCTGTTCCCCCCCTGAAACAAACCTCCTCTCCTCCATCCCAGATCTCTTCACCAGCTGAGACACTCTCTGTTCCCTTTGACTCAGAAACATCACTGGTTGCTTACATTAGAAGGAAGGTTAAAACCCCAAACAAACAAACAAAAAAAAAACCACCCAAAAAAAAAGAAAAAAAGAAAAAAAAAACCAAACCAAAAATCAAACAAAAACACCACCTCTGGAGAAAAACCCCAAGAGGACATTAATTAGGAGACAGAACTCCCCAGCTCTGGAAGCACTGGGGAGGGGTGATACTTGAACTCCCAACCTGATGGAGTAACTTTGAATCATCTTTCATCTTCCCCTGGATGGGGTGTGATCTAATGACATGAGCTTGGCTTCACTCTGGTGACATTGGCATCAGTGCTACAGAGGCAGGGAGATTAAAACCTATGAAATAAATGTTCCTGGGGTGACTGACAGTATAATGACATTCCAACAGGCAGCTCAATCAGCACCAGACTAACAAAGGATCAGAGGGAAGCAGCCAGACTGAACAGCACCCACAAATACAAAGTAATTTTTAATTTTTTTTTTCATCCTATACAATTTTTTTTTTTTACTTGACTGCTATTCCTGGGAGTTTTCCCCAGGCTGCATACAGAAGTATTTGGGGCAGGGGGTGGCAGCTGAACTCTGTTAAAACCCATGCTCACCTGCTACTGAACTCTGTTAGCTCAATAGCCTTGCTGAGGGCTGGAGTGAGGATTTCTGTGCAGGGAAGTCAATGGGAGCATTGTGGGCTGTCCCCTCCTCCTTTTGTCCCTGCATGAAGACAGGACTTGCAAACCCAAAATGAAGCAAGCTGCCTTTGGCACACAACTTCCCTTGATATTCAGCCCACACACGGGGACACAGGGAAGTGTCACACTTACCAAATTTAATCACTCAGACAGCTTTTATTCTAAAATCAGCCTCTGGGCAGGACAGCTGCCCCTGACCCAGGCACAGCTCAGGCTCTAAGAGCCTAGTGATAAGCCCACTTGATTTAAGGGACCCCACAGTGGGTTTGTGCACTGGGTGGCACGCCAAGAGGTGACAGGACTTTCACGTGTCAAGCCAGTGCCTCCTGAGCCACCACCTACCCAGGAACCTGGGGAGCATCATCCTGAGCTGCTGCAGCCACAGCTCAGCCCCCCCTTTATCCACCCTGGAGCTGTATAACCAGCTGCTCTTTCATTTTCAGGAGGAACAAGCATCCCCCCCTCATGCCCAAGACCCCAGAGCCCCCCTGCTACAGTCCTGGTGTGACATCCTTGTGCCAGCCCACATCCCTGCTCCATGGAGAGGACCCTGACCATCAGCTCCCCAGCCTGGCTGCCTCTGTGCTGCAAACAGCCCCGAGCTTTGCTGGGATCCCTTGGACAGGGTTCCTGCAGGTGCTGAAAGCAAACCCCACTGTTTATACCTTGTAATGATGCTGTTTAGTCTGAGTGCTGGGAAACTGAAATGTGCCTGAAACCTAAACCTCCGATGCCAAAGATAAGAAATCAGAACCCCTGGCAAACATCTGGCCATTCCCCTGCCACTGAACCCGCAGCAAAGATTACAACACACCAGGGAGGAACGACAGATATATATATGTTTAAAAAAAAAATTTTTTTTTTTTTTTTATGAGTATTTATAACAGGCTGGTAACTGGTTACCAGTGAGCTGACCCAGCAGCTCTGCCATCACACCAGGACTCCGTGTGTTAGTAAAGATTACTCACACAAGCTAAACCAGCAAGATTAGTTCTCAAAGGAATAATCCCATACAAAGAATCCACTGTACTTCAGCCTCCACAGAGCTAATAAAATAAATTAAAAAAAAAAAAAAAAAGATGAAATTCAGTACATCAACTTCCAGAACAAACAAATTGCAGCAATTAATGGGAGAGCTCACGTACCAAATGCTAAAACATAACGAGTACACAAACAGCCTCCAGGGCAGCACCTCAAATGAGTAAGAGCTGTGAGATCAAGACCAAACCTCTAGAAAATTAAATTCCCTACACCAAGGGCTGTACTATGCCCTGAACGCCTGTGGCTCCTCCTCTGTCTAGATCTGCCCTCCTCGCTCAGGCACAGTTTCCAGAAGCAGGTCCATCCTCCTGCCATCTGCTC
Source organism: Florisuga fusca (assembly GCA_038090715.1). Classification (NCBI taxonomy): domain Eukaryota; kingdom Metazoa; phylum Chordata; class Aves; order Apodiformes; family Trochilidae; genus Florisuga; species Florisuga fusca. Next base: position 10,771,476 of record JAAWXA010000030.1, on the reverse strand, counting down.
CTCACAGTTTTCAGAGCATCTTTGATAAATGAGCTTTTCCACATCGCCACCATAAATTTCAGTAGATGCTGCCCCAAAGCCATGTGTTTATTTTTCAAAGTCAAGTCTTGATTAAACTTCTTCAGGGTTTTCAGATTCGTTTTTAATGTTTCCTCCCTGATACAGGGTCAGCATGCGGAAATTGGATAAGCACACACTAAAAATATAATTCTGCAGACAGCTTCAGCCCACACGAAAGGAAAAGATTTTTCTTCTCAGAGAACCCACACTCTGCTGCCTACAAAAACCCAGCGTGTTTCTGACACTGAGAGATACACAAGGAAGCTCATCACTTCCACGTGTTAAGACTTTTACATAAAAACTCAGACTGTCAGTACTACCCTGCTCCACATTTCAATACTGTCACTGAGAGGTGAACCAAAATCATCCTTTCCCCTCTGATAATGAGGCTTAACAGGAAAGTACAACAAGCTCTGGGGTACCCGAAATCCTCTCCTTTTTGCTTGTTCATTCAAGAAAGCCACAAACGCAGAAACACGCTGCAAAGGAGCAGTTTTACCCCCACCCTAACCAATCCTTTCCATAGGAATCTGCCAGAACACACACCTCTATTAACTCTAACATACACAAAGAAAACATCTGAGCAACGTAAATGAGAATCCTGCCCCTTGGCTTTAACGTTTAATGTCTCGTTTCAAAGGGGGTACCTTTTATTTGGTTTAATGAAACACTAATTTATTGAAAGAACTCCATCTACCCTTTTGCTCGTTTCTTGGGCAAGGTGAGCAGACGGGTTGTGCTCCTGGAACTGACATTTTTGGTTACTCATTACCGAGTTGCTGCAACGTTTGCGTGGAAAACTCAGGTTTTCCCCCCCCACACACACTGAATACAAGAAAGCTGCTTTTAGCGACTGCTTCTGTGGGCTGGGAGCTGCGGAGGTGAGGAGACGATGATTTGCTATGGGAGGTAGTGGGGCTGTGGGGCAGCTCAGCTGGGAGTCAAAATGAGCCACAGGTTTTGCAAAGTCCCCTCGAGAAAAGCTGAGGGGGAGCAGCAAGATTTGGGGTGGGGTGGGTGTCTGTGGGTGTCCCTTTTCAGGAGGGAAGGGGGGGTTAGATCTCCCTTTGCATTCTCCTACAGTCCCCAGGGCGATGGGGTACCCACTACTCTTCCCATTGCCCCCTCCCCGGGCAGAGGGCTGGGGGTGCTCTGGAGAGGAGGGCTGGGGGGAGGATGTGAAGCGAGAGAGGGG